>JAADYK010000555.1:0-17751 GCA_023338225.1 Halophytophthora batemanensis
ACGCGCAACCTTCACACAACCTTCGTGCGCCCTCACACATCTGAGGCCATCTTTTCGGAGTCTGTATTCTGAGTCTGAGGCGAGGCCTGCCTTTCTCGCCTTTGGACAGCAGCTCTTTTGACTGAGTGGCAAATGAGGACCATGGCGAGGACTGGCACCCCGACAGGTCCTGCTGCTGCTGCTTCAGCTTCAGTGGCAACTACGGCGGATGCTGCCGCTGCGGAGAAGGCACAGGCGTTCGCGCACCGCCTGGTAGAGTTTGCGGATCGCGAGGCCTGCCTCAAATTCTTCGCGGAGAGACATGTGAACTTGGACTGCGCCAACGAAATGGGCTGGAGCGTGCTCATGAGCGTGTGCGCATGTGGTGCGTTGCACGCTGTATGCCCACGAAGCGAAGCTATGGGCCACATTGCAGTGCACGCGCTTACTGTTGTGTGTGTATGCATGCGTGTGTGTGTGTGTGGCTTTGCAGGCCGTGACGATCTCGTGGCGCACGTGGCTGACCACACGACGAACTTCCACTGCGCCACCAAGACGAACCGCACCACAGTGTTGCATATCGCAGCCATGTCCAAGAACGTACGTGGTTTGCAGCGTGCTATACGGTAGATCTCCTTCGAACAGTGTCTTTCCGTGGTGCGTTGCAGAGAGCTGATCTATGCCGTTGTGCTATTACAGCCGCGCATCGTTCAAGAGCTCACGGCGACTGCTGAACGACGACAGAAGCTTCACGCCATCGTTGACCAGCCCAACATTAATGGGGATACTCGTACGTGCAGCACCTCTTTCCAGATGTGTGCGTATGTTTTACCCACTAGCTCTAACATTGGCACTGCAGCGCTTATGATGGCTTGCGTGGCGAAGAACGTGGTGGCAGCGCAAGTCTTACTCGACGACTTGCATGCAAATGTAGCTCAAGCCAACGCCAACAGTATGACGTCACTCATGTGTGCTGCCCGAGCTAGTGATGACCCGCGGCCTGGAGCGCCCACCCCGGAGGAACTCCTGACTCGAAGTGCTGAGATTGTGAAGATGCTGCTTGCTCACAAAGCCGACGTGAACGTTGTGGAAACAGCTGGAGGCAACACAGCACTTCACTTGGCTGTACTGAGCAAGAATGTTAACGCGGTCCAATGTCTCGTGGAGGCTGAGGTACACCTTGAGCTCAACTGTCGCAATAAGGCTGGGAGCACTGCGCAAGACCTGAGCAATCGCTCGTCTGGGGTGACCGCAGCAACCATCGAGGAGCTTCTGAAAGCGAAGCTAACCCAACAGGAGCAGGATGCAGCACGGGTGAGCGCACAAGTGGAGCAGGAACTGACGGCGCTGGCTATTCAGGAGGCCCAAGACGTGGAGCACAAGCCGACTGGACGTCCCAGACATTCCAAGAAGAGCAAGAAGAACAAGAAGAAGGCGAAATCGAACACGATTGACACATCCATTGATACTAACGCCAGTGCAGAGGACACTGTGGAGCAGAACTCTGAGGTTGTTTCGGGCACTTCGACTCGTGTTGAAGCGCAAGAAGAAGAACCACAGATGTCGGCCAAGACGGTAGCTGCGATGGTGAACGTACTGGAAGGAGATAAGTGGGAGTCAGTCTTGCCGAAGAGAAGTCGTGAGTGCACCTGCTTTCTCTCCAGAGCACATACTGCGGTACTGCCTGCCTTGCTGTTCTCTGACTGGGAATGGATCATCGTATTTGCCGTGCTGCAGGTCGCAAGACATCAATTGGAGATAAGACAAGCGCTTCATCCAAGCCAACTACCAAGGGAACTCGGCATAGAAATCCGACTGGCAAACTTGGTGCTAAACCGAGTCCACCACCCGCTCCCAAGCCAACTCCAAGTGTTCCGATAGTCAACGCGCGACCTAGTATGCCAGTCTCCAAACCTTTGCCGCCAACGGCTTCATGGGCGACGCAGGCCAAGCCAAAGGCGCAGCAAGACACAGCAAAGTCGACCACTGTGGCACCACAAAGCCTCAAGAACACGGGGGAAACGAAAGAAGAAACCACGACGCCCTGCATGTCGTACGAGCAGCTGAACTCCAGCTTCCACCGGGCGTTCCCTGTGGCCACAGAGCTGGAGATCGGCGTGGAGCAGTTCCTCATCGCGTCTGCAGCCAGCGAAAGCGAGCTGGAACCAGCCGATAGTCTCAGTATCTCGCAGGTGGAGGCACTACAAGAAGCGCACTGGCAAGCGTACCACTACCTGAACGAGAAGAAGGTGAGAGAGCAGCCATTGGTCTGTGCTTGCATTGACACAAAGCACGATCTAACTGTCTTGTACTTTGATGCAGATCGAGCTGACGCGGGTACTGGAGGCTCAACGTGTGGAGGCACGGTTTACGTTGCAGCAGGAGCTTCTGCAGATGGACTGAGCTCTTGTTTATATGCTTCACGGCACGCTTAGAGGCCTAGCCGAGCTCCAGCGTCTTGCTGAACTCGGCTTCAGTGAACGACAGCATTTTGGCCGCCTACACACAGAAATGGGTACAGTAAGCGGCGTGGTGAACCATTTGGGCCTTTGCCTCATTCAGATTGAAGTGAGAGTGCACGCACCTCCATGTGGATCCGTTGGCGTTTGAGCAGATCAATGAGCTTCATCTGCTTCTTGAAAGCGACCAGCAACTCATTCTACAGGAGCAGCAAACATCACGAGACACAGATCAATGCACAGTGGCCACAAAAAGTAGTTTGCAAAGCGGATGGCGCTTTGCTGGTCACTTTTGTGTTTCAACCAGTGCCACCCGACCTTCTGCTTCTCCAGCCTCTTGTTCTCTCGCACGACTTGGTCGTACTCGCTTTTGGTAACGCGATGCTCGCTGTGCGCTTGCTTCTCCTCTTGTAGCTGGGCCTTCACCTTCTCCAGCTCCTCCAGAGCACGGTTCAGCCGCACCTACGCGTTTGAAAGCAGCACGCAGTGATCAATCTGCCCAGTGCAGGGCTTGGATACACTTTAGAGTGGCCAATTCACGCACGTCTTTGGACCGGAACTGCTGTGAAGCCATCTTCTCCGACCGCTGGATCTCCTCCACCTGTGTTTGCGCCGCGGATAGCTGCGACTCCAGGATACGCTGCTTGGCTTCCTGGGCCGCTCTACACCGCAATCAACACAAAGACTCGGAAGACCACTTCAGCGGGCATCGGAATCAAAGACACGGCAGTTCAAGGGCTCAGTCTCCACGTACGAGAGCTCGCGTTGCTTCTCCAGTAGCTGGTGGGTCTGTTGAGACTTTTTAACCAGCGTGGCGTTGTCCGCCTTGAGAGATGCCACCTCTGTTTGCAACGCTCGATGAGCAGTTTGCTAAAGGGAGAAGCACCGTATAAAAGCACACAGCATGGAGTTTGAGTTGGTGAACTGCTTCATCCACACACAGCAGAGTATTTGAAACGAACCAGTTGCTCCGTCTGGGCCATAGCTGAGTCTGCTTCGTCCTGGAGAACGCGCAGACGCGCCTTCTGGTAACGCACAGTGGCTTCCAGCCCCAGTCCTTCGGGCGTGGGAGCTCTTCCAGACATTTCTTCTCCAGGACCACCATCCTCTTTAGTCTCCCCTTTGGCCGAGCGAGTCGTAGAAGCGATCGTCGCGTTCTCTTTGCTCTCGGCTTTGGCGTGTTGACGCCGTGCCGCACGAAGATCTTGAGAGCCAAAAGAGTCGATCGACGCGCTCAGATCCATCTCCAAGCTCGCGTGAGATGCCTTCACGTCCTCTTCTTGGTCCAATTCCCCACTTTCAATCTCGGGGTCTGCTGGTGAAGGTGTTTTCCGAGCGGTATGCAGTGACGTTGAAGAGGAGGAAGAGGCCGGGCGCGACGCCGAAGCCAGCTGCTGCTGTCGACGCTGTTCGATGGCCTCCACCTGTTCGTTCAGCTCTGCATTCTGTCGGTGCAGCGCCTCCTGCCGAGCTGCAAGGCTCTCCTTCATTGGCTTCGAGTCCCGTTCTGCTTTCTGCTTTCTGCGGCTTTTGGCGACTGGTCACACTGCTTCGTACCAAGAACAGAGTTTTTCAGGCCCTTCACGTCACCGCCAAAAGCACTTCTTGGCCATGCCATACGTCTATTGTCCCTCTTTACGACTACGAACTAGGTAGAACACCCGCATCAAGGCGTGACAATGAGCAGACCGCGGTACTTCCCGCTCGCGTCGAACAAGAAGCGCTCGAAGCGAAGAACAGATGATCGACCTGCAGCTTTCGTCCTTGACTCCGTGAAAAGAACGCGAACAGCTCGTGCCTGCTGCTCGGAGCCAATCTCCAGCACCACGCAGCGCTTTCTAGAGAGCTCAGATGTGCTTCCTTCCGGTCGCAAGAGCTTTGCAATGCTCTCATGCAGCAGCCGATACATTCGGAGCCCTTCAGGATCAGCATTGGCCTCTGATTCGTCTGCATCGACATTGGGACCTCCGTCCGAGAAGAGAGCTAGATGCGGTTCATACTTCAGCACGTCGGGCGCCACGAGATGTAGCTCTTGACTTGGAATGTACGGCGGATTGCACAAGATCACGTCAAAGCGCTGGAAGAGCGTCTCATTTTGAGCGTCGAGTTGTGGAAGTTCGCGAAGATCTTGACACAGGAACTGCGCGCGTTGCTCAAGGTTGTTGGTGTGTGCGTTCTGCTTCGCAATGGCAAGCGCTCCCGCTGAGATGTCAATTCCAACGCCGCTGGCCAACGGGAACTCACTCAGTGCCGAGAGCAAGAGACACCCAGAGCCTGTGCCGATATCCAGGATGTGCAGTGGCATTTGTCGTGGGAATTGCTCCTGTTTCGATGGATCAGAGTGCGTAGAGTAGAGTTCCAATCACAGATAGACTCGTGGTTAGATGCCAATCCAGCGTTTGACGGTGGCAAGCTGCGATCTGTACAGGGTTCCAGCCTTTTGGAGGTGAACGTACCGTCAGCGTCTCGATCAGCACTTCGCTGTCACTGCGTGGGACGAGCGTATCGCGCGTGACGGCAAACTCCATGGACCAAAACTCCTTGCGACCCAGTACGTATGCCAGTGGTTGGCCTTCGGCACGCTGGGCGACGGCGCTGGCCAACGCAGCAGCTTCGGCCTCCGTCAACTAATCGCGACACAACCAGGTATAGCTCTGGTTAGGCATGGCCATGAACGCCAGCGACAGCTAGGTGGCAACCAGCACTAGCGTGACAATTAGCTATCCTTCTGAGCGTACCTTGCGGTCGCTGTGGAAGAAGACATCACTGCTGTTCGCGAACCGCGGCTGCAGTGCGTTGGCCACCAGCGCCTTGGCGTCGCGTGGAGCTACCGACGGGAGCGCAGCCTGCTTCAGCTGCTCGCGGGCCTCACGCAGCGCATCGGCCACCGACTGCTGGCTGTGAAAGTGCCGCTGCAAGCGCCTGAACGCCGGCAGCAGCGCGTCAGCCCGTTGTCGAGCGCATGCGGCGGCTCTCCATGCGACGATCACCATGCCACTCAAATGCTGAGCTCTTGGGCTCCATGGAGGATCATAATTGGTCAAAATAGAGGGCTCTTTGGCTTTCAACGCCGCCTTTCTCGCCAACGTCAATAAGCGGACTGCGGAGGCAAAGGACAAGCTAGTCGAGATGGCTCCCTGCTGCCTCGGCTGGACGTGGAGAGCACCAGTAAGGCGGAGAAAGGCGGCGCAGCAGGAGAGTTAGCTGTGTGCCGCGCCCGCTAGTTCGCTCACTTGCTGACGAAGTCAAAACGAGAAAGGACGCACACTGCCACGAGTCCCTCCTGGCCGAGAAGCTCGTCGACATTTCCACACCATGCGCTACGACGAGCGCTTTGCCTCGCGCGAGCTAGAGGAGCTGGAGTCGGCGTTCCTGGAGACGGCGGAAGACGATCACCGCCCCGAGACGTCGACGAAGAAGGAGAGAGCAAAGACGAAGGCGGCTCGGCGCCAGGCTGCCATGGCACTCTGTGGACAAGTTGATCACGAACGCAGAGGAGTGTGGCGTCGTCTCGCTGGACGTCTCGGGCGACTGACAGGACGGGCGAGAGACTTGCTACTGTGCTGCACGCACGCTACCGACGGCGTCGGACTGTACTCAGACGACGACAGCATCCAAGAGGTTCTGTCACTTGTCGACGGTCACGCGGACACCACGCAGACTGTTCAAGGAACGCCGTCACCACGCAAACGCACGGGTTCTCTTGTGTCTGACGAGGCTATCACGCAATTGCTATGCACCTCCGTGCCACCTACGCCGAGACACATGAATCAATCAACCTCGCCTTTCGACGAAGCTGTGGAGGATACTCTCGACTCCTGGTCATTCGAACCCATCTGCGACGAACTCTACGGCGAGGAGGAGGAGGAGGAGGAGGAGAAGTGCAGCGAGTTGCAGAACGAAGCAGAAGAAGACGACTTGTTCCTGACTCCACGTACGCTGCGAGCCAAATGCCGTTTCGAGGACGCTGTCCACCAGCACCTGGAGACTGAGCGCTTGGAGCAAGGCGATTTCAGTGTGGATTGGGAGCGCAGAGTCATTTGCAAGCGCTTCACACGCGTACTTTTTGCACTCAAGTGCGTCTTCGCTCTGAACCAGCTCGTGGACGAGCGCAAAGAAGCCTCAAGTCGCGTGATCCGACGTGCTTGGCACAGTTATCGCCGGCGCGCTAGCGTCGCAAGGCTCACGAAGCTAGGCGTGAAGAGCTCCAACTCAAAGAACGACGATGACCTCCAGCCAGAAGCACATGGGAGAGGAAAAAAACGACTGCATGAGATGATTGCCAGCGACACTGTTGGCGACGACGAAGCCTTTCACCCAGTCTTGAGCTCCGGAAACAGCAATGAGGAGTACGTCAAACACTCCCAACCTGAGAGCAACTTGCTGGTCTCGGAGCTCTTGCAGCACGAAAGTCTTTTCACTGTCAAACGCCGTGCTGCACTCCCCACTTCGTTAACTACCTTCCCTATTCTGGTTCGTGCGGATGAAGGTACGGGGATAACCGCGGAAGAGCGAGCGGTACGGACAATCCAGTCGTTCTGGTGTCACGAACTGGCCAAGCGCCGCGACGAAGATTTGTGCCGTCTGAGTGAGTACGAGCGGGAATCTCAGAGCGTCATGCCGATCATCCGCACGCAGATGAGGATGGTGCGTCAGCGTCTAGACGAGCTACGCCGTCGCCAACACGGTCGTCAGAGCATGGAGTTCGACGATGACTGGCTCTAGTTAGCCGTACCTTCAAGATGCTTCGCGACACCCCTCAACAATTGGATTAGCTACGATAGCTCAGCTGCAGCCACACAGAAGAACAATTGAGCTCAGTGCAGCCAGCACAAGGACGGACAGAGTAAGAACGTGCAACCAGCGTAGTGGTAGCGGCCGTAGCCTAGCTTTAAGATTGATACAACCCCCTTATTGCGGTTGGTTTGCTACAACAACTCTGTTCTGAATAAATACGCACGAAGAGTGGATCCTAGGTAGAAGTACTCTCAAATGACCCTAGAAGTTCTCGCTGTGGAAGTCAAAGTCCACGTCCGGCATGCGACGCACCTTCTCCTGGTTCAGCTGCGTGCACTGCTCGTGGATGAGGTTCCCCAGCGGCTTGGGTCCGCAGAAGAAGACACCGATCTCCTCGCGTTCGTCCGACGGGACAGCCAGGGGTTCCAGCCGCCGGTGGTTGGAAGCTACGCGAGAGAGCTCCGCCTTCCAGTCCGGCCGCCCGAAGTGCGTTTTCTGTTTGGTCTGCAGGCCGGAGACAATGTCTTGGCCCTCTGTGTGGTGGATGAAGGTCTGCAGAGCACGCAGCGGCGCAATGACCGACTCATTCTTCACGGACGTGAAGAAGTTGTGGATCTCGAGGCGGTTCTCCGTGTCCAACTCGCTCAATTGGTTCATAGTGTTGGTGAACCATGTGAGCGCCTTCTGCTCGCGTGTGACCCAGTAGAAGTAGATCTTGCGCAGCTGGAAGTTGGGTGGGAAGCGTATTTGCTTGCAGTGTGGACAGCGATAACTCTCCCACTGGTGGAGGATACTGCGTAAGATGGACGCAAACGGCGTCACGCCAATACCAGCGCCAATGAGTACCACCTCTCGATACCGCGCGTAGTCTTGAGCCGGAGCACCCACAGGCCCATCCAGATATACCACAGGATACGGTGACGCCACTTCACCGCCCTGTGCCTCCATTCTCGTCTCTTCGTGCATCTTCTTGAGACTCTCGAGGTTGTTGTAGAGTGCGCCGGTCCAATCGCCAGCCTTTTGGATGTGAAAACTCAGGAAATCGTCTTCTGGCGCGGACGAGACGGTGAAGGGATGCCACTCAAACTGCGAGATGGACGGCACGTTGACGAACACGTACATACCCGGCTGGAAGCGCTGGCGCTTGCCAAAGTCCTTGGGTTTTCGCATGAAGATAGCCACCGCCTCCTTCGAGAGCTGCACGTTGGCGATCGTGGTACGACCACCGAAGACGTGCGCCATACGATAGCGCTTCTCGATGAGGTAGATCACGATGGGAGGCAGGATCCACCAGTACGCCTCGGGCGCAGCGAGCCACTGAGCCAATCCGTGTACTGCCATGAGTATCAGGAACGGGATGAAGAGCATGTGCGAGAGCCAGAAGGCGTTAAAGCTGCCGCGACGAAACCGCGGGAGACACAGCGGAGTGGCGATCCCAGCCAGCACGAGCATGACAACTCCTGTCCAGATGGGTAGGCGTAGCGCAAAGCTGAAGAGGTTCTCGTCCCGTACGAAACCCAGGTGGTGGTAAGCCGAGGCTTCCCAGTCAGCCAACGGCACTGTGCGGACGTAGTAGACGATTGCGAGCCAAGCCCCTGTGTGGCCCAGAGATGCCACGAGCATCACGACACCGCAGATCTTGTGGAACTCAATGTGCTGGTCCATGGGGACGTAGTTGACAACCACAGGCAGTGTTCGTAGGCCCGTGACGAAGTTCCGGCACATGGGCAGCAGGACAAAGAGTGTGTTCACCATGCAGATCTGTGCGAAGCCCTTGGCGATACGTGGACAGTTGCCCACTGCTGGGTCAAAGGCGAACCGCACAGCCTTGGCGATGAAGACGGCCACCATAAGCAGCAGATAGAAGACGACCCAGAAAATCTCGTTCTTGTACTTGCGGCAGAACTTCTTCAATCGGTGCCAGCGTCCATTCTGGTGTTGATCCAGTCCGGCCTGCTTCTCTCGCTGGGAGTCTGCAGCCATGCTGAGCATGCTGAGCTTCCCGATCTCCTGCTTGCTCTTGGCGTCATCTGAAGCAGTCACCAGATCTCCGAAGACGTTCTTGAACTCGTTGTACGTGAGTTGGTCACGACTGCGACAGTGAGCGAAGACTTTATCCACTACGGCGTCATAGTCGAATTCGCCCAAGAACTCGACGCCATTGGCTGCGAAAGTGGCTTCCACGAAGGCGCGAACCCCGTCCTTGGACAGCACACCACGGTTGTCCATGTCAAACATCTCGAAGAGGAAGCGGCACTTCTCGTCATCGTCCAACGTCGAGGCACGAACAGCGTCGACTACTATAGCAACCGACTCCCGAGGGAGCGGCATGAAGGCCATAGAGGACGGTCGTACTTCCTCGTAGGGCGGCGGCGGACCCATGCCTTCGAGGTACTTCTCCGTAGTCCTGGAAGCGTCGAAGAACTGCGTGTAGAAGGAGAGTTGGCCCGGAGCCTTGACGTGGCCACAGTCGTTCGGGTCCACTGCGCTGGAAGCCAGCGTCGCACCAAAGCCGCTGGACATGGACGCCTTCCACAGCGAGTCCTTGAGTTCATAGAGCTCGGCCTTGTTCAACTGGCGACTGGGTCGAACCAGTGAGCTATTAGACGCGGAAGGGTGGAAGTTCATGCTGAGCGCTGAGCTACTGGGCAGGAAGCTGGAATGGCTCGCCTGGAACTGCTGCGAGCCCGTGTGGGAGTTCCCAAGGCCAGATTTGCCGAATTGATACCCAGTCGGCGTTTGCTGCACGCTGGAGCCACCCAGGATGGCCATGGTGGAGTCGTTAGTTAACCGTGTCTCCTGTCCAGGTGGTGGCGGTGGTGGTGGGAGTCGTGCCATGGGCGTCGGGAAGTGGTGGGAAATCTTCGCCCAGTCTGAAGCGTCGTGAGTGACCTGGTTGTCGTCGCTGCAGCAGTGTGGAGCCTCCACGGGCGTGTTGCTCTCCATGATGGCGTACTCGGAGGTGTCTATGGCGCCGGGGGTGTTACTCCTGGATTTGGGAGTCTCCGACTCGAGCGCGGAGTGGTGAACAGCGCGTTTGACCACCATGGTTCACGTCGACGGTAGTAGCGTCCGAGACTGCTGTTGGCTGCGTCGAAGAGAGGGAAAACGAGGAATGAGCTCGTTTGGACGCTGCGGAAGCGTGGTAAGCGGCTTGGGACCTTGCACAGTGCCGCGTCGGTAGTCTAGAAGCCTAAAACGCACGACGCGCTCGGGAACGTGAGCAGAAGTCGCCTTCTCGTGCGGTGAAACGTCCAGTCAACCAGCCTCACGTAACCCTCGCTCCGGTAAATCGCGGAATGCGGGAGCGAACGACTAAAGCGCAGCACGCACGCGCTGCGATACGATACCGAGCGCCGTGATGATGGCAGGGAGACTCGGTGAATGGCGAGGTGGAGCCGGAGAGCTGTCGGTCGACGCAGAGAGCTGTCGGTCAGCGCGGAGAGCTGTCGGTCGATACGCGGACAGCAGGAGAATCCTGAGCCGCGGCGCAGAATCGTGACGCGTGACATCCGCTGGACATCACATCAGCTGGAGCACGCACGAAGGCTTTGGAGCCGCTTTGCTCCATGGCATTGGCAGGAAACGCCTCCACTCGTGGACCGCGCCTCTACCTGGCGAGGTAGTCGAGCTTGTCACGCTGAGGAGGAGGAGCTCACCAGACGGTGGAGCTGTCGGAATCACGAAGGACTCGTCTCGACCAATCAGAGCGCAAAATAGCCGATTTGACGTGCGTAGAGAAAAGCCGGGAAGGTATCGAGGCGACGACGTGGTTGCTCCAGCTCTTGCTTGCGGCCGGCGCTCCAAGCCAAGCTCCGGAGAAGCACGACCACCACAGGCTGCTCTCAGTCGCGTCCGAGTCCAGTTCCTCGCCACTTTCGCTGCGCTCTGGGTCCCAGCTCATGGTGCTGGCAATAAAAAAACGTCGCGACACTGGCGCTAGGACGAGCTCCACCTGGACACCTTCGTTGAGCTTGCGCCTGCATCTGCCTGCAATGCTCTGCGAGGAAGCGGGCCGCATTTTACGCGTTTCGTTTCCATGCGTCGGACACGG
Organism: Halophytophthora batemanensis; assembly: GCA_023338225.1. Lineage (NCBI taxonomy): Eukaryota > Oomycota > Peronosporomycetes > Peronosporales > Peronosporaceae > Halophytophthora > Halophytophthora batemanensis. The sequence goes on from JAADYK010000555.1 coordinate 11,230, forward strand.
CTTCCTGGCGAGAGTACCCCCAGATTCCCACCAAGTCGCGTCATTTTGGGCGTGATCGCCGTGATTAACGTTTGCGCCATGCAGGTGCGCACAAGACTGACTGAACGTGCACACTTCCTTCCTGGCTCCTGCCCGCTTGTCATTTGTGGCCTCCCGCCTCCCAGTCCGTAAGCTGGGGACTCGCGTGGCACCCGTCGAAGCTTCCGCTTGACGGCGCGAGTTCGACTTGCACCGGCACCAAACTCCAGCAAGCCGCAGCACGACACTACCGGTAGCACCTTGAGCTCAAGATCTTGCATACCCTTGCGTATCAAGCGCGGCGTTCGACTATCCAAAGGTCCCCACGGCACCAAAAGCCGCCGAGAAGCGCTCCGCTCTCATGGCACGCATGACTGTAACTGGACTAGCAGCTTCACCGGCAACAAGCCACAGCCGGTGGGGGGAGGCATGGAGCAGCGCCGTAGCAACCTGCTGAGGCTGCAGCTTCCAGCATCCGGCGCTTTCCCGCGGAGTCCGAGATCCCTCGTTTCCAAAATCGCGATTTTGGACCGCAACTTCTCGACATCTCGAGTGCCACGGTTCTGCGTGCCTCGCCCGGTCCACACCACGCTGCGTAATGGCGCAGTTCGACAAGGCACGCGCTTGGCGTCCAGATGCTCGCCTGGAACGCTCGGGTTTCACATGCTGCTGACAACGGACAGCGGAAAGCTAGCACGCGATCCACGCATGATCGCTGACTGACCCAGCAACGACAGCAACGACAGCAACCTGCAGCCTGCAACAGCAGGTACACCGGCACAACCGGCACAACGCGGAGCATCAGCTCAACAGACCATCGAGTTGATGGCATCAACACAGACCAGTGTCAACAAAAGCGTCTGATGACTTGATCGAGTTCCCACGGCCCGGGGACTCTCGGACTGAAGGATATTTGCTGGAACCTCCAACTTGGCGATCGGTGCCTGGCCTCCTATCACTCCGTGGCACGCGCCACCACACTAGCTATGCACTAGCACGACACCATGCTTGGGATCTGCTCAAGGAAAGCAAACGTCATCGAGTTCTCTGTCCGGATTGCATCTGCCAATTACGCATAGCGGAAGAATCCCGAGATGCTGAAATCCCGGTCCGGATCCTCGAGCACGTGTCATCGGTTAATCAGATCGAGTTGTGTGGCGACACGTGCCACCCACGCACTACTGATCATACGGTGGTCGTTCGTATCACCGCCGGTATCCGGCACCGCGCTCGCGGTGAAGTCGATCACGAGGCGAGCGGTCTCGAGGTGGTCGCTCTCGCTCCCGGCTTCGGTCTCGGCTACGGTCTCCGCTTCTCCTGGAGTCTCCGCGCGATTTGTGGGGCTTCTCAGTGCGGGAGTCGATGGTCATGTAGTCCTGCAAGGATTAGATGATAGTTAGGAACCCAAAGTGATCAACTGAGGCGGGCGAATGAACACTTTGGTGAAGGTTGAACCACCAGGTGCACCACGTAAAGGACTATCGAAAGATGCACCCAGGCCAACTAAGGCAAGAAGGAAGACACGTACATCGACGGAATGATCGGCTCCCGAGCGGAATTGGTCCTGTTCAGCCCCACAATCATCGCAAGACAAATGCAGAGCGTCAGACCACACAACCCGTGCATCTGCACAGCATTCTCACCAGCCAGGAAGCTGACCACGCTTACATCAATGTGTTTCTTGAACTTGAGCTTGGCGGTCATCCAAGACTTGTCGTCATCGCTCCCAGCCTCGTCATCGCTCTCCAGCACTTGGCCATGGTAACTCTCCGTCGCCTTCGCATCACCGCTCTTCTCTCCCTCTCCGGAGCTTGCGCCTGTAGACGTCTTTTTGCTGTTCACGTCCACCAACGTCGACTGGAACTTCTTGAGTTTGGCCAGCGTGTCCTGCTGCCGCGACGAGCGACTAGTGGCTTTCTTACGCTGCAGATACTTCTGTCGCTGCTGCTGGAGCGGCGTCATCATGTCGTGGAAGGCGCGCGCCTTGTCCTGCTTTGTGGCCTCCTCGCCCAGTAGCAACGGAACAGCCTTGCGGGACTTGCGGAGCTCCTCGCGTAACTGTGCGTACTCCTCGCGTTCGCGCTTCTTCTCACTCGAGCTCATGGCCCCAGCCTTCTCGAGTTTTGTCTTCTCAGAACTCTTGGGTTTGTTATCCCCAGCCACCTCCTTGCTGAGCTTTACTTCGTCCGATCCGGCGCCCTTGGCCCCTGAAGCTGCAGCCACCGCCGCCTTGAGACTGGCGCGAGCCTTGGCTTTCTTGTCGCTACCAGCTACAGCGTCGCCCGTCTCCGCAATCTTCTGCAACACTTGAGCGTCCACTTCAGCCTTGAGTTTGCGGTCGTCCAGGAGGTCATGGCTGCTCATCATCTTGCGGGTCTTCACCTTCTGCTTCTTAGTCGTTGAACTACTGATCTCGTCTTGGAACGCCTTCTCGTCGTCACCAAAAGACAACAACTTGAGGTCCTTGGTAGCTTTACGCGCTCGCTTCTTCTTCTTCTGCATCTCCTCTGCTGTTGGTTCGGACTCCTTTTTCTTCAGCGCTCTAATCATCACCAATCAAGGTAGCATAAGCCAAAAGTGCATGTGAGCGCATACGTAACCTAATCCGGCAGAAGGACCAGAACAAGTTTGTACCGAGGCACAATATCCTCGAAGGGGTTCCAGAGCACTTCAGCACTCAGCAGTCGTGGCGGATTCACTGGCCGGTCCTGCTCGTCCGTCTCCGTGTCGCCCACACTCAGCAGATTGAAGATCGTGTTGCCCGTGATCTACACCAGTACGTGCATTACAACCAGCATCCCATTGTCAGTTCACGAACCAGTCCACAGTTCCGACACGGGTTTATAGTCGCGAGAACTTGTGCTCGAGCAGCGCTTCAGAGTGGTTGGATGTAGGGATGCTTACCTTGCCGAAGATGGTGTGCTTCTTCTCCAGGAACTCGCAGGCGTCCAGCGTGAAGAAGAACTGCGAGTGGTTCGAGTTGGGCTTGTTCTCGTTGGCCATGGCCAAGAGTCCTCGGTGGTTGAAGCGCAAACGCGAGTGGAACTCATCGATGAAGGCGCCGCCGTAGATACTCTCGCCGCCCGAGCCGGAGCCCGTTGGGTCTCCACCCTGCACCATGAAGCCGGCGATAATGCGGTGGAAGATGGTCTGGTCGTAGTACTACAGCACCACGCAAGCCACAAGGACCAGCGTAGCATACGCAGCATGCGCAAGCAGAGCGGGACGTGAGGTGAAGCGAGTGGCTACTTGCGCAGCGGGTGCTCGGAGCAGCGAGGACAAAGCAAGAGCACAGGGAGTTGCGCCAACGTACGCCTTCCAGACAGAGCTGCACGAAGTTGCGGCAGGCCTTGGGCGCCTGCCGCGGCCACAGCTCCACATCCAGGTCGCCGAAGGTCGTGTGCAGCAGCACCTTGCCCTCCGTGCCGGGCTCCGTGATGTAGATGTTGGACATGGTGCTCTCCGCCCACCAGCTCGCGGGGCGAAAGACTGGATGAATCGAGTGGGGCCCACAGCACAATAGTATTGTGCGCTCCAATCACAATACCATTATGGGTGACGGTCAGCCACGAAAGGGCACACTGGACCCGCCAAATGGAGCCATCTCTAGGGGCTCACTTCGCTGCGTTGGCCTTCCCCGTACTCGCCCGCCACACGTAGCGAGAAGCACGTGACAGTTCCCCGCAGCGCCATGGCGACACGCACGGGGCGGCTGGTCATGGACCAGCGCACCGGCAAGATGGTGGAGGAGTTCAAGGAGGACCAGATGGCCGTGGCGGTCTTCAACCCCGAGGTCCGGCCGCAGGACCACAAGTTCCAGTTCGTGCTGCGCTCCGACTTCACCGTGTACGTTTTGCCCGCTGTGTGAACCTGTACCTCTTCTCTCCGCTTTGTCGTGCCGCACTGAGCGTTGGCGTACGCACCCCATAGCCCCAAGATCAACAAACTCTTCAGTTGCAATGCAGCATTGCTCAAAGACCCCTTCGGCAGTACGTCACGCTTGGCTACACCGCCATGTACCACCAATGCACTCACCTTTCTCGTGCTTGTGGTGTCTTCTGTAGACGTGCTGTGGCCCAAGGACTGGATGACGCAGGTGCTGCCGCCCAAGGGCGCCGACCGCTGGTTCTACCTCATCCACGAGCGTCTGGAGCCTCCGCCACGCGACGATCTCCTGGACCCGCTGTACTCTGGTGGTGCCTTGCTTGTCCTGGCTTTCGTTCCAGCGCAATGTGAGCCAGTAGACCTCCGAACATGGTTGCTCTTTGGCATCTCGCAGGAGTTCCCGCCGTTGCAAGCGCTGCGGCCACTGCTGGCGGCCGCCAAACAGAAGCAGAAGTTGCTCAAGCAGAAGATCAACGGGGTTCCAGTCATGGACGTCGCAGGCACGCCCGAACAACAGGCCGAGATCCGCAAGAAGCTCGCAGACGCGATGGGTGGCCATGCAACGCGACTGGAGGCGGAGATGGAGACGCTCACGCGTCGATGTCAGCGACTCACACGGCTGCTGCTCTCAGAGCCCGTGACGCTAACGGAGCTGTCGAGAGGAGAGGTGGAGGACATCACGGCGGTACCAGCAAACGGTGACGAGCCGGAAGTGGAGATGAAAACGTGGACAGCACAGTTCACGAGTCCACGTGGCCAGGAGCTGGCGTCGTTGGCGCTGCACAAGCTCGACTGGAACTACGTGTGTCTCGTGCAGACTCGGCCAAAACCTCGAGCGTTCTTCGAGGACGATCAAGTGGAGAATCAGGTTGTGAGCGCCCAAGAACTGGACAAGGAGGTCAACATGCGCACTGTTCGCTTACGTCGTCTGCGTCATGGCGAAGGTGAACTCTTACACCCCACACCTGAAGCATTGGCTGGAGGGCAGCACGGAGAGGAAGCTGCAGCATTGGACCCAAGGGACGAGCGCTTCCACTTCTCGTCCATTGGCGGCTTGTACACTGGAGCCTTCCGACTTGGTCGAAAGCACGGCCACGGCAAGTTGTACACCAATGCAGGCGTGTATGAGGGAGACTTCGCGGCTGATACGCGCTGTGGGAACGGGAAAATGGTGTTTGGCAAGGGCACCACGTGCGCGGGCAGTTTTGAGCGCCCGCAGCGGCGCTACGAGCACGATGGCAAGCTACGTGGGCGTGCGTACGCTAGTTCTCTATTGAACGGGGACGCCTTTCGGGATGGTGTGGCGAGTGGCGAGAAAATGCACCTGGTGTTCCCGGATGGAGCCACCTACGACGGAGAGATGCAGGACGGCGTAGTGACCGGTCTCGGGCGCTATGTGAGCTCCACGGGGGTCGTGGACGAGGGTGAGTTCTTAAATGGAGCACTCCACGGAGCACTGTGTCGCCGCCGCTTCCCGGACGGCTCGTACGTGGAAGGCGCCTTTGTGGAGGGCCAGCCGCATGGCCATTGCCGCCAGAGAGGCCGCCATGGAGACGAATATGACGGCTTCTTTGACGGTGGAGCGCGCCACGGTCGCGCCACAGCCACTTTTGACGGCGGAAAGGCGAAGCACGTGGGCTTCTGGCACGAGGACGCCATGGACGGACGCGGAGACTTCTTCTACCGCCTGCAGGACGGCGACGGCGCCGGCGCCGACAAGAGCTGGGATCACTGGTATGAAGGCGCCTTCATGCAGAACGAGACGCGAGCCCGACACCGACACGTCGATTTGCGTCAATCGTCGCGCGCAGCTCAATCGCAGCAGCAGCCGCATGGACATCAAGAGCAGCAACGGAATGGACGGCATCTGCCCTTCACCACCAACGGCAAGAGCCGCGAGAAGATGGCCTTCCTCACGACGGTGCTGCCGGCGCAACTGGACAAGCTGCGGCGCCGCACGCAACTCAATGCAGCGCGGCGCTTCACCCGTGAGCGCGCGTACCTGGAGCAGTGCGAGCGCAGCAACCTGGGGCTCTACTACACGCTGCTGGACGACTTCTACGAGCAATGGGCGACGCGCAAGCAGCAGGACACGCAGGACGCGCAGATGGATGCCGACGAGCGCCAACGCGTGCAGGAAGAGCGTCAGGCACTGCAAACTCTGCAGGAGCGGCGCGAGCGCTTCCGCAAGGAGAGGTACGACCTCTCGCCGCGCCACAAGTCGCTGGAGAGCTTCGAGCAGCATCTGGAGCGCGTCACGCTCACTGAGCACGTCCAGCTAGCACGCGCCGCCGCTGCTGACCTCGACGATCGCACAGCGCAGTAAAACGCAAGCAGGCGGACACCAACGTCATTGCAGAGCATAGAGTACGAGAAGGAAAGGCGGATAGAGTCCCCTGCTCAAGCTTCGAGCGGTTGGTGCATTAGCTTTCGCATGTAACGAGTCGGCTGGAGCGAGACTCGCCTCCACCGGACGCAAAGACTCGAGTCCGAGCGCTTAGAACTGGCGGAACTGCTTGCGCACGTTGATGGGCTTGGTCTCCGAAGCCGGCTCGACCTCCAGCACGTTGAAGCGCACCGTCTTAGCGAGCGGGCGGCACTGGCCGATGGTCACGACGT
>JAADYK010000556.1:0-17747 GCA_023338225.1 Halophytophthora batemanensis
GCTTGGCTCATGGACGACTCGCCTTTCCAGCTCGAGCCCGTGGGTGACTACGATATTCCGCAGGTAGATGCTGCTTTGCAACTCTTCCAGGTGCTGCCCGAGCACCTCAGTAAGCGTCGAAAGGTGTTTGCAGACATGGAAGCGGCGAATGACCTCGTTCCGGACGTGGCTGACGCCACTGTGTGCCTCGCTAACTCCAAGTACGACTCGTTGGTGGCGGTAGACCATAGCTACTTTCCGTTCGCGCTCACAAAGTGACTCGACGTGCAAAGGGATCCTATCGGCTAAATTATAATTTATCGGCAACACCATTCGAGTGGTGATGGTATAGAATACCGCAGCGATGGCAACTTTGTCGTTGGTCTGCTCTCTGACTGAAGTTGCTTGCGGTTCTCGGAGCTCTGCATCGTTGATGGGAGTGGCCAGCAGGCAGGGCAGATTCACTGAGAAGGTCTGCTGCGAAGTCTTTCAACAGTGTTTCTCGCGATAACTTGAGCGGGTTTGTGCTGTCTGTAGCTTCAAGCCCTGCAATAGCGGCATCGTGTCACCGATGCCTCCTTCGAGAGCTCAGTGGGTACTCGGCTGTGTCTGGGTGGCCACCTGATCAGCTAGCATTTGTTGGTCTTCCAAGGCACTCACAAGCACCCTGCTAGCGTCGTATGAACCCGCGAGCTCAATTGTCTGTGGTCGCATCGGAAGTCCGTCTTGAGGCCCGCAAGAACTCGACGAATGTCTGGCTCTCAGTCATGTACTCCACATTCATTCTGGATTCCGATTCGATCTGCAGCATGTGCTCTCTTCGTCGTGCGCCAGACGCAGCAAACACTTTGCGTCGCATGGACAAACGCTCGGGCAGTACCTGTGAAAGCTCCAGCAGCGCGTTCACCTGCGGGATTGAGTACTCGCACACAGGCTCCACCACGATCTTGGTAGCGAACCGTGACGCGTTTTCCCGTAGCCAGTCTGCTACGCGCTTAGTGACCAGTACTTGTCCACCAGCTCCCAAGTCGCCGATCTCATTGGCGATCACTTCAGACACGCCCGTGTACGTCATCTTGCCCGTTACGGCGTGCACGTGTTGCACCAAGCAGCCTTCGGAGCCCACCGCGTCGTGGATCCCCATACGTACTCGCAGTCCTCGGAAGATCAAGCGGGTCCCAACTCGTACTTTCTGTGTGGCTGGCACGAGACCATGCAGTTCTTCCGGCCATTTGGCTCGGAGTAGCTGCATCTGCGTCTCAAGACAGTACGCGGTGGCCTCCTCGATAGTGTGGAAAACGAGCTGGAAGGAATCACCGGCCGTGGTGATCTCGTAGCCGCGGTAAGACGCCAGGAGCGACCGCAAGATGTCGTCGTGCACTTGTGTGGCTTGCTGCATGATCGTTCCATCGCCTGCGGCCCAGAGCGCGCTGGAGGACTCGATGTCCGTGAAGACGAAGACCGGGTTGATATATGGCAGATCTCGTCCCGTTGGCAGCACAGATCGGTCTTGGAGGTTGATTAGATGCTCCTTGATCTCCTCGGACAAACAGCAATCGACAGCACGCAGCACGCAGGGCTGACTGCAGCCGGTTACTATGGCCAGTACGAAGCCACGTAAATAGTAGAGCACGGCACTGACGCCCATGTAACCCGGGAAGCTCTTGCGTTCGCTTGGCGATATTGCCACGATCAAGGTTGCTAGTTGGAACTGCAAGGCGAAGATAGCATACACAAGCCTGTTGAGAGGAGGAGAGGTCAGTGCGAGACGTCGAGGGCCTCAGCTCCAGTCGCACAACAAGAGGAAGATGACGTACATGATACGCTTGAGCCGTTGGTAGAGAGGCGAGGCCACGAAGGAGCCGTGCACGTTCTCGAAGCTTCGACCCTGGAGCTTGAGCGTCGTCACCATGACTACCATGTAGACGAGCGTGAGCATCTGCAGGAGGTAGACAACCAGCAGGAGGGCGTAGGTGTATACGGAGTAGCCTGAAAAGACGATCGCGAGTATGATCTCGACTATCAGGAAGAGTGCGATACAGCCGTGTCCGACGTGCGCATATCGGCGTGCCCGAGAGTTCTCTCGGATCTCTCCGCGATCCATGGAGATGGCTATGACTTTGGAGAGCTCGTGCGTGAGGGCCAACACCCAGAGCGTGAGCCCGAAGTGTGCCGTGTCTCCGATGCAAATGACTGCAGCCACCCAGCCGCCCGGCGTCTCACCCAGCTCGAGCACAGCGTGGATACCCTGGAGATCAAAGTCGCTGGCTACCAGTGCCTCAAAGACGCCAGGCGGTTGGCCTTGCAACAGCGCGGCCAGCCACACAAAGTACACGACCCGCGCCATCGAGTACAGCCACTGGTAGGCGAAGAAGACGGACAGGAGCCATCGCACGCTAGACGCGCGCACGTTCTTGTCGCGGTACAGCTTGTAGAGGAGCAATGCGGAGCCCACGCTCGAAAATGCCGCCGAGATACCTGCCAGCAGGGTCCAGAGCATGCTTCCCAGCCTTGTGTCGATATAGCTGTCTGTGCGGACGCCTGGTTGGACGGGTGGTGGGACGCCTCAGAGGCTCGTCACGCGCGCCTCGTCTCCGATGAAGGCGACCGAGGAAGCGGCGAAGCCCGGGAGGTGAACTTCAGGCTTTTCGAGGCTGCGCGACGCGGTCGGTCGATCGCAAGCGCTTCTTCATGCGGTGATGAATAAGTTGTGACCACGTTGACGTCGCCGTCCACCGGCGCAGCGTGGCGAGAATCGTTACAGCTTGGCCTCTTCTTCCTCCTCTCTTCTTTTCGGAAGTGAACGGCCCAGTGGTTTCTGGCGTTGGATGATTTGACCCCAGAGGCGACTGCCCACGGCCAACCCACAGTTCTTTCCATACTTTTCCGAGTCCGACGCCTTTTCCGAAGTCGAGGGTGACTATCGATGGCTTCGCTCGTGAAGCGGCCCGCCGTCAAGTGAGTGCGTGCCTTTGGGGCTACTTTGGCCCCCAATGGATTGGCCTCCGAATGTGCGGTAGCAGTCTGTCGCCATCGCCGCCACATCGCTGCCGCACCCTTCTCCATTTTCAGAGCAAGCTCAAGGTGGCCTCGTTCCGTGTGGCATGAAAGGGGCGGAGCCTCCACGTTGCCTCGTCAATTGAGTACATGTCTCTGGTACCAGACAGCTCTCCATACTGTGCATTGCAGTGTCCAGCCGCGTCTCAGTCCAGTCGACGCCAACAGGCCTGCCTGTTCCGCGAATGTAGGACAACGAATCAGCGCTGGACAATCGCAAGGGAACACCCGAGTTCTGCTGAACGAGGGCTCCGGTGTCGGTACGGGTCCTTCGACCAGCCTTGCCGAGCTAGTCAAGGGCCGGAGGGATTCCAGGGGAAGTCGTTCAACTTTACGATCCTTTCTTACGGAATGCAGGCCCCCTACCACACTCACGCCACCCTGTGTGCTCTCTGCAAAGCTCAAGATGACGGCCAGGTGCGGCGCAAAGTTCCGACCGGGTGCGAAGGAGCTTCATCGTAGAAATTTGCCCGTCGACAATATTCCACGTCCCAATCCAGATGCGCTGCGACCACTGCGCCAGTGAGACCCGGCGCCTCCAGCGAAGGTTCTTCTTCTTCGAGGGAGAGATCCGCGATCGTGTGCGCCACCCGGTTGTGCTCACGTGGGTGAAGGTTCCACGCCGTTGGCCCCAGTTGAAGCTCGTCGGTGATGCTTCGCACCTGGTCGTAAAACTCCCGCAGGATCGGATCATACGAACGGAACTGTGTCTTGTGCTGGTTGACAATCAGTTCGTGGTCTCCGACCACGCGCAGAGGCTGCCAGCCATTACGCTGGGCAGCTCCGAGCCCCAGAAGAAGGCCAGCGGTGCTCGCACCAATGGCGGGAGCGTCCGGGTCCTGCGGTGGCTGATAGCCGCCGATCCAGCAAACGGATTTCTCTGCCCAGGAGCTTCCGATCCACACGATCACCGCACCTGCAGCGCTTGACCCTTCCCGTCTGCCATCCTTGTGACCGGCAAAGAAAATCAGGTAGCAGTTCACAGGACCTGATACTTCACCCAGTACGCTCGGAAACACCTCTGGAGCGGATACTCGGTCTTTCTCGCCATGAAGAGCTCCGAGACGCTGCAGCACTGTCGCTAGTGCTTTGAGAAGTGACTTCAGGCTGGCATCTTGCTGAGAGGCTCGCTGTGTACGGACGAACGCCGCAATCTGATCCAATCGCTCCTGGCGTCCCGGCGCATGGCAGCGACTCTCAAACCTCGGGACCGGGACGAGCTCGCAGTCTACTTCCTTGTACAACCCGCTGGCAATCGCGTTGGTCGTCAAGACCAGGTTCTCGTCCCGGTTCAGGAACTCCTTCAGCTCGTCACAACTCACTCGCTGGGCCTCACAGAGCCCGAAGTTCACATGCACGGCTACAGCAGGGCTGAGAGTATGTGCAACAACGCCGTCCCCCCAGAACGGATCCCCATGCTCAGCAATGAAGCGCTCCTTGAACTTGCTGTGCTTCTCTGCATCTCCGAGCTCTTCCGGCCGTATTGCGATGGCCACAAGCCCGCCCAGCGCTTCACCGCTGAACAGCGAAGCTATCTCGCCCGTGGGTTGCTTGTTGGTTTCCAGGAGCAGCACTTTGAAAGCCAGAACCTGATACGCCACGTCCAGTTTCGAACCGTCGGCGGGAAACTCCGCGCCGCCGCCCGCCTCGCGCCTCGCCCACGCCTTGAACGCTGGCTCCAGCAATCGATCCATCTTGTGCAGCACTGCGCTCGCGACCGTTGTGTATCGATTGAGGCCCACGGCTACGACGGTGTTGAACCGCGCGCGGGTTGGCTCAGCGGTGTACAGCTCTACGACGTAGCGAGAGACCTCGGCACTTGCAGCATGGGCTGCGCTATTGCCACCACCATGGCCGCTGCATCGCTCAGCATCCTCGGTGCCAGTAAGTCGCTCGCTGCCATCACGACACAGCACTTGGTCGGCGCGGTCTCTGCTTGTAGCCTGCTCCACGCGACTGTCCTTGAGTGAGAGCGACTGCAACCTCCGCATGCCGTCCATTTCGCCTCGTAATGTGTCTTCAGGCCCGGCCGAGTCTCACGCTTGGGAGACCAACGTCGAGTCTAGGAGTATAACGCCAGCGGACCATCCCTCCTGACGGCGCTTGAGGTCTCGGGAAGAGACCTATACCGCTTGGGTGTTACCAATCTACCGCTGAATTCCCACGAGACGCCATCGCACTGGCATCAACACCAGGATTAGCCACTTGTTTCTGGCTGATCTTATCACCCACTCCAGGCTTCTCGTAGCCGGCCTCCCAGTTGCATGGTCGCTATTCAATGGGTTCACAGCTTTGCGAGCTACTACCGACCTATTCCTGCGCCTCCACACCCAAGCACGTGACAAGATCTCCTCGCTCCACTCGCTCGTTCATTTCCCAAGGTCTTCTTCCGACGGGAGATCGACAGGAGTGGTGGGAGCGGTCGGTCGACCATCGCGCAAGGGAGACAAACATCCCGATCGCTCAAGACCACGAATCCTCCGCTCGCTCAAGGCGAATCAAGGACAAGTCGCGGTTCCAGTGGGAAGAGCACTGCACCACGAAGACATGCTCATGCTGCGGGGGAACCGACTGCAGCATCACCAGCGAGAAGGATTGCTCGTGCTCGCGCTGCAGTCTGGCGCTCGACCGCGACGTGAACTCTGCACGCAGCATCTACCTGCAGAATATACATCTGCTCACTCGGGCTCCTGGAGTGCGGGGTGGCCGGAGACGCCTACTCCGTGGTGCTAGGTGCGTGCGAGCAAGTTCACACACAGCAACCTGAAACACAAAGCAGCATGTCTTCTAGGGCCAGGACAGCACTTTGGTATCTCGTGGTAGCTTAGGAATATGCCGAGGCGTAAGCTGCAGCAGCAGAGCGACAAATTGGGGTCCGCTCGACATGATATAGCTCGAGACGTGGCCAAACAAATTCACGCAATCACACACACAGCTTACAGCTTTAAATACGAGGAGGACGGCGAGCCCAGGGGCGTGTAGAGGTCCTCTTGCGTCAGGAAGTCCTCCTCCGCCATCATACTGCCGGCGCTCTCCAGCATCGTAGAACCCGAGACGGAGCGTGAGTTAACGTCCGGGATCCGACTGGCTTGGTCCTGTGCGAAGAGCTTCTTGCGGCGAGCAAGCTGCTCAGGGGTGACCTCGTAGACCGTGAGATGGGTGTCCACCTGCGGGATAGCGTACTCGCACAGTGGCTCCACTGAGTAGTGCATCTGGAAGGCGTCCTTGTTGGTCAGCAGCCAGTCTGCTACCCGTCGTGTCACCAAGATCTGTCCGCCAGCACCCAAGTCGCTCACCTCGCTGGCGATCACCTCGGACGCGCCAGTGTAGACCGTCTTGCCTGTCACCGCGTGTGCACTGTGGTGCAAGTGGCCGTCCGAGCCCATGGCGTCGTGCACGCCCATACGCACCCGGAGACCCCGAAAGACCAGTCGATGACCCGCACGCCTCTTCTTGGTCGCTGGTACCAGCCCGTGCAGTTCCTTGGGCCAGTCTGCCGCCAGGAGCTGCACCTGTACGGCCAGACAGTACGATACAGCCTCTCGGATCGTGTGGAAAGCCAACTGGAAGGAATCACCTGCTGTGGTGATCTCGTAGCCGCGGAAAGGAGCCAGCAGGGACCGCAGCACGTCATCGTGCACCTGTGTAGCCTGCTGCATGACCTTGCCGTCGTCCTTGGCCCATAAATCGCTGGAAGACTCGATATCCGTGACTACGAAGACTGGGTTGAGCAGTGGTGGCATGCCGTCGCCTTCCTGCGGAGACGGCAAGCAGTTCTTGTCTGCGTGTCCTGCTGAAACCACGAGCTGTGCCAGCATATCGTCCGGAATGCAGCAGCCGCAGAACCGCAGTGTGCAGGGCAAGCTGCAGCCTGTGCACAGCGCTAGTGCAAAGCCCGTAGCATTGTAGATAACCTGACTCGCGCCGATGTAGTGTAGTATAGTCGAGTCTCGTGGTGTCTGGATGTAGGCGTAGAGCGACGAGAGCTCGTACTGGAAGGCGAAGACGGCGTAGACAAGCATGATGCTCTTGAGCCGCTGGTACACTGGCGAGGCCTCGAAATGGCCGTTGATGTTCTCCACGTTTCGGCCTTTGCGCTTGAGCAGCAAGAGTACCACGAGCATGTACACGAGTGTGATGATCTGCATGGCGTAGATGCATAGTGCCAGCCGATACGTGGCCTGGGAGTAGCCGCCTTCGATCACACTCAGCACCACTTGGGCCAGCAAGAAGGCCAGGATGAGCGCGTGGCCCAGCAGCATGTACAGTCGGATCTTGGCCTTTTCCTTGACGGGCCCGCGGTCCATGGACCTGGCCGCAATCTTGGAAAGCTCGTACGTGAGCGGCAGCACCCAGAAGGCCGCGCCAAAGTGCATGACATCGCAGAAGCACAGGATGGTGGTCGGGAAGGCTCGTCGCGCCGCTTCCAGGTCCGTGGTGGCGTAGATGCCCAGGAGATCCAATTGTCGCCCTGTCAGCGGCACGGCGTTCACACCATCCACAAACTCCTCGAAGGGAAGCATGACGATCCAGATGTAGTAGCTCGCGCGGGCACACGTGTAAAGCCACAGATAGACGAAGAAGGTGAGGAAGAGCCACCGAACGCTCGACACGCGGAAGTCCCAGTCGCGCGAGAGCTTGACGACGATGAGCAGCGCCGCCAGGTTGGACAGCACCACGGAGCTGAGTGCCGTGGTGCCCCAGATCATGGTCATCTTAGCCCTACGTCCTCCTGACTGGACGCACAGCTACGGAGCTCTGGGGCGCCTCCTGAGCTAGTTGGAGCTCTTGATCGTAGACGGAAGACCAGGGCTTCCTCCGCTCTTGCATTCGCTGCCTCCAGCGAAGGCCACCGAAGACTCCAGCGCCGAGGAAGACGAGAATGGCACGGGTTTTGCTTTCAGAGACCAAACAGCAGACCAAGCCGAGCGCAAGCTGGCGTTCTGGGCGCGGCAGCGACGCACTGCTGTAGGCCAGCAGCCTGTCAGCCAGCTGACTGGCCAAGCTGGAAGCTGAAAAGAGCGACAGCGGCTGGCGACGATATTTCGGGTGGAGGGCTCCGGGTTCGCGTCCCAATCGCGTCCCCAACACCACATTCACATCTCCGCCAGCTGATGCAGTAACGAGGCGATAGAGGCTGTCTGCATAGGGCTTCCTGGCCCTAAAGTCGCCACTTGGCAGCCAGGACCCTGCTCTCACCCCTCAAGCCCTCGAACTGGCAGTCGAGAGTCCTCGAAACACTCCAAGCACGCTTAATTGACGTGACTGCGCTACAGTGGTCTAATACCTGGGAGTCTATTGTCTGGTTCTTCGCTGCGGACGCACGTCCGAGCCGCCGTCGAGTTTAGCAACAGATCCGTCTAGATGCGCACGGCCGGCTTGCGCTTGAATTCGTCACGCAGGCCCAGGGAGAAGCAGTCCCGCTCCACCATCTGATGCGGCGGCACGAACGATTCGGGCAGCGCACGCATCTCGTCGGCATCTTCCTCGTCCTCTCGCTCCCACTCGCGCTCCCGTTCTCGCCGCTCCCGGGCGCGTTCGCGCCGTTCTACGCTAAATACCTGCTGCTTGCTGTCGTTCGAGTCGCTCTCGCCGTCGAACTCCATCTTAAATATGCCGTCCTCCTCTGTGTCCCGTGCGTCCACGTCTTCATCCTCCGTCTCGTCGCAGTCTTCCTCAATGCCGCGTCGTAGCTCTCGGTCTTGGCCTAAGCCCCCGCTTCTCCAGGCACTTAAGCCGCCTGATCGCTTGGCGCTCTCCAAAGGCCAAGCGCCTTGACCCAGCATCACGGACGGCTCTTCCCAGGACAGCAACTGCACTGTGGGCTGTTTACTGCCGCTGGCGTCCACTGTGAAGCTGCTGTTGCTGTTGTCTCGCTGGCGCCCCATGGAGTCCCGACCGCTGGCGCGCTTGCCAGTGGGGATGGCTGCAGGAGACGTCACAGACGAACTGGTGGGGATCTCAATGGGTGCCGAAACACGGTCTACCACCATGAACTCACTGCGTGGAGTGGGTCTCCGCGCTCGGAAGAGGTTCGACCGCAGCCCAAACACGTACGTGGACGCCTTATCGTCCGGTGAAGCGCCTCGCGGCCGACTGTGCGACCTGGACGAGCCGGAGCGACTGCTGGTCGCCCTCGCAGACGTCACAGACGTCGACGAGCGACCACGTGAACTGGTGGAGCTTGCAGCAGCTCTCACTGTGTCGTCTCCACGAGTCCGTCGACGACTGGAGCTGCTGGGAGCCGCCACAGGGGCTGCAACCGTGTCTGGGCGCGCTGCTCGGGTGGCTCTACGGCTGGGAACGCCATTCTCTGGCGTGGTCCGCGTGCGTGTGGGTGTCGGCACACGTACGTCCGGCGCGAAGATGTTGAGCGCGCGCAGGTAGTTGGCGCGCCAGTTCTTTTTCTTGTTGGCGCTGACAGCCGCGCGCTGGCGACTGGCTGCCATCGCCGCGGGCGTGGACGCGTTGGAGCTGCCTGGAGCCGCAGAGGTGGCGCGTGGAGCGTCCGCGAGAGTGGAAGTGTGGCGCTGCCGGTGGCGATGGCGGTGCGCCGCCTCCGGTCTCGCGCTCATGCCTGCAGGTTCCAGACCCCAGAGACGTCCTCGCTCTAGTCGCCTAGGAGCTCAACTGCCGCTGTTGGCACCGCTGTGGCGGTGTTCTCTTCCGCTCGTTAAGCACCTGGTAGAGACAAAGCTCGAGGCGTTCGGCTGGCGCTGTCGGATGGCGCTGTCGGCTGTCGGATGGAGACGCCCAGCCGCAGAGACGCCCAGCGGCTGGCTGACGGCCCTGTTACAAGCGAGAATAACCGCTACCCCCTGCGCCGCAAGCTCCGTCGCGTCTCTTCCCCTGGCGGCGTTGCCAATCCTCCGCGTCTTCCCTTCCTCGCGCTTCGCTTCTTGGTCAACTTGGGGTTCTTGGGTCGCTGCCACTGCCGCGGAGAAACGCGCAAGGTGGCACTGGACGCTGCGCCTGCGCGCAGCCCCCTCGCGCGCCGTGGAGTGCTGCTGCTGCTGCTGCTGCTGCTGCTGCTGGGGCGCCTGGCGACTCGCGGGTGGAGCGTGCGGCGCTGTCTGCCTGCGTCCGGAGGTGTCGCTTGGAGCGCTTTCGCCGCTTGTGCTCGCAGGAATTCGTTAGGCGCTGTGCACCATGGAGAGTCGATCCAAAAGTGACTCCCAGCCTTCTCGCTGTCATAGCACGGAGGCCGGCACTCCTTAACAGCTCGGAGGGCCGGTCGTTCGCTATGACGCCAGGCGGCATTGGCGAGGAGGCCGTCGTACTGCGAAATGTATGGGCGGAGGAAAGAAAAGAGACAGCGCGGAGCGAGAGACGGCCGAGCGGAGCGATATGATATGCCCGATCGCCGCCCTGGGCATAGGACGTGCTGCTGGTCGTCCGGCGGTTGACTGACACTTTCCAGTGGAAGCTCCCTCGTCCCTCCTCCCCCCACCTCCTTCCCTCCCTCTGCGCTTCATGTGGCAGGCAGGCCAAGCCGCTAGTGCACAGCAAGCCAACCCGAGATGGCGCCGCCGCCAACCAAAGCCTCTCTATGGTGTCGGCATGCAAGAGAGCTGGCTGCGTGTGTCGCTGGCGCTGGAGAGGCCAGTTCGCTCGAGTGGTCGAGCCTCGTCACTCCACCTCATCACTGGCCAGCCAGGCTGCCACAGCGGCGCCGTGGTCACCTCAGCATGTCCAGCAGTGCTGCTTGATTGTGCCGAGCAAGTGCACTGCAGTCAGTGAGCAAGACCGCGCCAAACAGAGCAAAAAAGCCACGTCCCACGGCGTAGACGGACAGGGGAGTGGCGGCGAAAGCATGCTGATGGAGCACGCAGCGGCGTGGCGTCGGGTAGCGTGCCTGCTGTGGCCGAGGGCCGCAGGCCTGGCTGCTGGCGGGTCGAGCAACCAGGACCGATTGCAGTTGCAGTAGTGCGCACTTGGTGCTTGGCGACTGAGATAAATCATCCACGCGGCCGCGCGCTGCAGTCCAGTGATCTGGACATGTCATGCCGAGGTGAAGCCAAGCTGGGAGAGCGCTGCGAGGGAAGGAAAGCGGAAGCAGCCCCGGCCGTCGAATCGCCCCTATCGCCCGCGGTCTATGCGCGCACCAGGCCTTGTTGATGCTCGCGCAAGTGCTGATCAACCGCCGCTGGCGTTGTGCGTATAACCGGCCGATACCTTGTGCCAGAGGTCGGTCACGCCATTGACAGGGATCCCGACATCCAGTGCAGGCGTGGTGAGCGATCGGAGGCAAGGTTTCCCATACTCGAAGGAGGCTTCAGCACGCCGGCAGATCTTCCCCATCAGGAGATGGCATTTCGCCTCGCAGGCGGCCCCACGAAATGTCGGGCGTCCGCCTGACACAAAGGTCCAGTGTCCCGTTCAAGTAAAAGGCGTTGCGCAACCGCCGAGGCTAGCACGCATGCACGGGCTGCATGCACGCGCCAGTTCTAAACTTCATCGAGAGACTGGCAAACGAACCGGGCTGCATCGTCTGCAGGAGTGAAGAACAGGAATAGCCGGGTCATCCTTCGCGTGACGGAAAAGTATGGTTCGGCAGCGACGGGGCGCCTCGGGCCGCTGCAAAGACTCGACAGGTTCAAGCGGAGAGTGGCATCTCGAATTTTCCGGGCTTGTGGTTGGCCGAGACCTGCCTGGTCACAGGCCCTCCGCGCCAGTGATTGGCTGTGCTGTCGACGAGTATCATACGTTATATCGCACAAACCGTCATACGGTATGAGGCTTTTGGGCCTTTCGCCGGGCGAAGTGGCGTCTGCACGATGCAGATAGCTCCTGGCCAGCCATTCGGAAGCCAAGATGGGATGAGGCAGCACGACGCTGCTCCACTGGAGAATGCTGCCACAGCGCACAGCAACTTGGATGGCACACGCAAATGCCTCACGGGCTCACGTAGAATCGGACGTACACAAAGCAGTTCGTCGCCGCATACAAAGAGACTGCAGCACCCAATCTCGGTCATAATGCCTACGCTGGATAGCAGCGAATGAAAAGCATGGATTTGACATTTTTCTGCCAATCACAATCTAGAAGGCACGTATTGAGCTGGCAACAAAAGCAAGCAGAGGGGGGCTTTTCACCGCAATACGAGAGCCACAAGTGAAAGGGCGAAGCGAACCAAGCAAGGAGCAACCCCTAAGAAGACGGCAAAATGCCGCGATAGGTTGATTGGCAGCGCGTTTGCACGAAGAGTTTCCGGACAACGTCGCTACGATCCTGAACTGTAGGAAGGCGTCAAAGATATCCGAATGCAGTGAACAGCTTTGCACGGTCTGCTCTGAACCTCGTTTTCACGCGAAGCGTTATCAACTACTAAGCTATGCTTGTGCGCGGCGCGTGGAGATTGCACTGAACCCTCAATACCTGTAAAAGAGGAAGGGTGAATATAAGTGAAGTATTAAACACCATAGTAGTGGGCGCCAGCACAAGGGACAAAAGGCGCACCGCAGCGAGGTAATCCACCTCCGGGCAGTGACGCAGCCAAAATGAGTAGGCTGACTGGAGCTGAGCGGAGGAGCGTGGTTGAAAAAGCGTCGGAGGTGATGTGGTGGCGGCCGGCGAGCGGCTGGCGTGCGGCCGTGGAAGTTCGCACGGGCGCAGGGAGAGATGACCCAGTGCCAATGAGACCTAAATGTCGAAGACAATCAGGAGAGGCGTCATATCGTGTGCATATGTAGGAATGGAGGCTGCGGGGAGCGACTGAGGAGCCTCACGAGTCTCAGTTGTGTTTTGGTGTAGTGCCGGGAGCAACTAGGAAGCAAATACAGTCACGCTGGGCCCGGCTAGCCAGTAGTGTGCTATTAGCAAGCGAGAGCAAATCGAGTGGACCCGAGGTGTCTAGGTTGTAGCCGGCCGAGGGTCGGGTGTGTCGGTGTGGCGCGCAGGAGGAGGTCTGCCGCGCTGGTGTGCGCGGATTGGAGTATCTGTCTGCCGGTCTAGAGGGTGACGTGGGGAGGGGTGATCCAGGCGGCAGTCCCCGCAGGAAGTGGGCCGGGGGTAAGTCTGGCTGTGTGTTTGGGATGAAGAGGGCTGGCGGTTGGGCTATTTGAGTGGTGAGACCAGGTGAAAGGCCTGGGCAAGTGCAGTGCTACGTGCGTGCGTATGGGGTGCGGAATTGAAGGCGAAAGCCAGCGTGAGTACCTATTAAGTGTGGAAATTGCGGCTACCAGCCTAAAGACGCTTCGTGCGTTGCAGTGCCGATAACGGCAGCGACGCCACCGTCCTAGTGGATCTGGCCCTGTGTGTCAGCAGCCGTCGTAGTGCCTGTCCCGAGCCACTCCACGCTACCTGGCCCTGCCTCATTACTCCAAGAACATTTGGGAACCTGGTCAGCACGTGAGTGCTGTAAACATCTCTAGGCCCACGAAGTTCACCCCAACACTCACGTAGTTTACGACGGAGAGAGTTCCAACATATCTTCTCCCCAAGCGCATTCTGCAGTCGATGCCGATGGTGTTTCATGTGCAGTTTGTCGAGCTCTCGCCGTTGGAGACGATCCAAAGTTTTGTTTGCATCTTCAACCGCCGTTGCCTCAATAAAAGCAACAAGTTATTGCATCTGACGTATCTGGTTCACGAAGCGACGTGTAATGGAATATAGCTAAACGTGATTGGCTCACGCTTGCGTGATGAAGTGGGCCTTAAGACGAAGCGAGCCTTAGAACTAGCACCCTAGGGGGCCCAAAACTTACCAGAGTGACGACGAAGGCACTGCTGCTCCAAGCAAACCGTGACCCACGATCTTTAGTGCTTCGCATTGGTATTTCGTTCAAGTTTAACACCCTTGGTTACCCAGTCATCGCCATGGGCATTTCGGACAGCTGTCAAAGTTTTCACCTACTCGCGGTGTTTGCGACCTCCCACACTCAGCGGCACCAGTTTGCAGCAGTTGCATCTGTCTAGCGTTAGACTTTCACCAAGGTGGTTGAGGCTCCGCTAACCCTTTTGTACGTGACGAGCGATGCGAACTAGAAACAGTACAACGTCATCGACGCCGTTTTTGGTGCGGACTGCAGCTTCAAGCACCTGATATGCATTTCCCATTTCGTCACAAAGGGGTAATCGAGTGCACGAGGCCTTTTCCGAGCAACGTAGCGATGGGGATTATTAGAATATGTCCACGACCTTCCCTACGCAGTATTAAGCACGGAATTTCAATTCTAAAAGACCATGCACCTGTCTTGCTCGCGCTTGATATTGAGTACAATGGCTTTTCCAAACTACTTCAACCAACATTATCTGCAAATACACTGTATTGTTTGGCCTTGCTTTATCTCGTGTTGCGAGTCTACAGCGACGAACAACCCAGTCGAGCAGTTCAACACGGTGATGAAGCGCTATGACACCAAGCATCACCGCCTTAAGATTAGTGACCTCCAAATTGAGCTCGGCAAGTGATACATCTACGACTCGACGAAGTAGCTGTTTTCAACGGTGCGTGCAGTCTATCCATCTACGTGAAGGCCCAAGAAAAGACTTTGAGCGTCAAGGGCCACCGGAACCATGTGATCTTACCGCATTGAAGCATCGTTTCCCTAGTTGGAGGTATCAATCTCAATACGTGCTGGTCAAGGCAGTGCTACCACCTCGTGTGAGTCCGCCAGGAGGCAGACGCTCCTGCCAGAAACTGCCTGTGGATACCCAAGATAGTTTGCGTACGGCGTGAATAGAGGAAGAATATTCGACGGACGAAGGATGGCACGCGAGTATCGCTGAAAATACGTGTCCTTGCCGCTACAACCTTAAACATGAGGAATGCGTGCATTATTTCTCGGGGTGGTCTGTCAATTTTGCCGACAAAGATGGTGACCCTTTGTTAGCTAGCCATTGCGTGTTCCAATGTCGTGCTACGTCTGACATCGCTCCAACACAGGTTGGGCAAGCACGTGAGCAACATTA
Organism: Halophytophthora batemanensis; assembly: GCA_023338225.1. Lineage (NCBI taxonomy): Eukaryota > Oomycota > Peronosporomycetes > Peronosporales > Peronosporaceae > Halophytophthora > Halophytophthora batemanensis. The sequence goes on from JAADYK010000556.1 coordinate 14,949, forward strand.
AAGAAGGCCTTGGATGTAGTTTGAAACAGGCTTGGTGACTAGTCTTTTCCTGCACTGCACACGCTTGCGCTGTGGGGGAAGCGTGCAAATGCTCGAGGTCGCCTCTGACTTAACTAGGGAAAGGAAGCGATTTCCCAGGGACCTGGTCGAAAGAAAACCGAATTGGACAAAATCTGGCTAGGTGTTTCTGCTAAAAGTGATATCTGTTCTGGAAGGGGTCTAATGAATTGGCCCTTTGGGCTTGGTCAAAGCAGGTGTGTACCACACAAAATTGGAGTGGACCGTACGATGTACCGGAAACTGGGTACTATATTGGGTCCAAGCCCAATGCGCACTCGCACGTCGCGTAATACTTGTCAAACGAAGCCATATCTCTCGGTGGGGCTGGCCATGGAGAGGCATTCCTCGCTGAAGGACTTCGTAGTGGGGCTGCTTTGCTTGTTGCTCAGCGACCTGGAGCAGAGCGGTGGGTGAGAGATAGCCTTCAAGGCGATCCTCCGAAGAGTACAGCCACCAGTTGTCTACTGCGCTTCAGACGGATGCACTGCTCCTCGCTGGTCGAGCCTGTCGAGCAGCAGAGCGAGCAAGGCGGGTCCTGCCTCCTATCAGCTTCAGCCACGAGCTTGAGAGCTCTACAGTAGTAGACACTAGAGTCCACGATTCCACGGCCAGATGAGATCGAGGTAGCCTGCATTACGGCCATTACAGCGTGCAAGCTAAGTCCAGCTGGTGTTACAGCAGGCCAATCTGGCGGCCAAACACTCGTCTTGGCTTCAGCCTCTGCAGATTGGATGGCCACGCCGTGCTAGCGATGTTATAGTGCCGGCGGCCAAAATTCCAACACGCTGGCTGAGGGGAGGCGAGACCAAGCAGAGCTCTCATCGCGTGATTGTGGTGTGGTTTCAGTTGCTCGCGCTGGCCACCGAACCGTGTTGCACCTGGAGCACCTAGCCAAAGGAATTGCCGTCGGCCCGCTGCTCCTGCCTCTCCATGGACCTGCGGTAGTCGTGAAGCGGAGTTACAGAGGCGTACAAGCCCACGAGCTCGAGCTGGAGCTGGAGCGCTCCGTAGCTGTGGCTGGCCATTGCTGCCTGCAAGTGCCTTCCTTCCTCCGCAGTCAAGTGGCGGACGAAGAGAAGATGTAACGCCTTTTCGCCCAATCGGATTGTCGAGCTCAATTGCCCAGAGGAAGGGATTCGGGTCAGTCATGAAGCCCAGCGATTGGTCCCCCCCTTCACCAATTTACTGGCATTGCAGGAGTCGCATTGGCTAAAATAGCTGAGCTCCCTGCGCTGTTCTTCGAAAATACGAGATGTCCTTCCGTGTTCTCGAAAGGATTGGCCTCTCCACCATCATACCCTTTTGTTCTTCATTCCCTCAATCACCTTCTCCAGCCCAAAGCCACCCTCTCTCCGCCATAAACCTCTATTATTTCATTCTATCCTTAAAATCCGTCCGGAACTTCCCGACTGGCTGGCTGTCTCGCCTCTTCCCGTTTGTTCCGAGCGCAATCGGCCAAGAAGTCACATAACCAGCAAGTGACGCCACCAAGCCGCCGAGAAGCAGTTCGCCATCTCCGCTCCTGCGCGCTTTGCTGCCCGCCCGCCCGCCTCCCGCGTGTCCGCGCGTGTGCTCGCCGATCTGCGGGCTCCTCCGCTGTCTCGCGCGCTCTCCACGGCTCCCCCAGGCGTCCACAAACTCAAGTGTGCCGCATGGTCTGGACGGTGCTAGCAACCGCGAGCATGGCGCTGTCGAGCCTGGCCACGGGCATGACTATGGTGAGTCTGCGGCGAAGCTGGGACCTGCACGTGTCCAGCGTTCGATGGCTCTTCTTCCTCTTCTTCCTCTATCTCTGGCTCTGGGCCAGCACGCGCGTGCTGTATCTGCTCTGGGTGAGCTTCTACCCGCTGCAAACTGGTGCATTATCCTCGGACGAAGAGAAGATCTACAGCCGCTACTCCACCATGGGCATCTACACGGTACTACAGCTCGAGTCCACACACGATGCCTTTGCTACAGCGCTGCTGTGCTTCGGCGACGCGGCGCTCTTCGCCGTGGCGCTTTGGATGTTCCCTTTGACGTACGAACTGTCCAACATCGCAGCCAAATCCATGGATCGCGGCGCCGAGAAGGAACGCAAGCAGATCCGCCTTTATGCCTGGAGTATCCACAGTCTGGTGGCGCTCTTTGCGGTTGTGGAGACGGTGCTGGCCGTTGTACATCGCGGGTATACCGAGTACACCCAACGTTGCCTCCTCAGCGTCTACTTCGTCCAGTTCTCCAGCTTCCTGTACATGATCTGGCTCATCATTCGACTCAAGATGGGCGGACGCAAGTACGAGAACGTTCAAGGTCAATTCGTCACGTCGCCAGTGTACCAACGGCTCAAGCGGATTATGTTTGTCTACGCCGTCTTCTCGCTGCAGTTCCAGATCGCATCTGTGGTCATGTACGTGGCGCCACACAGCGAAGAAAGTCTTCTGGACTACATTAGTGTGAGTCTCCTGGTGTACCACTTGTCTGGCATGGCGCTAGCTGTTACGACCATGTGCAGTCAAGCCTGTGTGCTCCAGATGTGTCGGACCTGTCTCCCTGACGACATTGAAGCGCAGATTCAGTCCCGCTTCCTGCAAGGTGGAGGAGAGCTGCTTTCCCCCAGAGACACCCAAGTACTAGTGGAGTCAGCCGAACCTCCGCTCGTGAACCCAGTCTTCGTCTTTACAGACATCGAGTCCTCGAGCGCGCTTTGGGCCATGGGCGACGGACTGGTCATGCAGCGAGCCACGGAGATCCACGACA
>JAADYK010000557.1:0-17724 GCA_023338225.1 Halophytophthora batemanensis
CAAAGCACACACGTTCGTCCAGCGCCGTCAGTGAGTGGCCCACCCACCACCAAAGCTGATAGCACACGCCGCCATAAATTACCTCTCACTCGCACTTGGCGCTCAAGTCCATCAAATGCTCAACCTTCCTCTTGTACAGCGGCACCCAAGTCTGCACCAGGAGAAAGCGCACAGAGAGAACAAGACGATTGCCAGCCCACTCACCCCCATTCGTCGTAAACCGAGCCACAACTAGAACGTATCCGAGGCGCCACCGAGCAGCAGCGCAGCTTGCACACTCCTCTGGCTGAATGTGGACGTCTCTCGCGTCCGACCGGAGCCTCCACTCCCGCTCGCAAAGCTACGTGCTAGCAGCGCTGCCCGCTTCCCCATGCGCACGGTACCACCACGAGGCAGGCTCCGCGCACGCCAAGTCGCACCCGCAGCCGCACGCAACATGCCCCTGCTTCTCTTGACGTAGACCTGCTTCTGAGTGCGGCCAGCTTTCTCTGCTTCGCTTGGTCCAACACGTCTTGGCTGTTGTACGGGGTACCTATCCTTGACGCCAAAGAAAGGATCTTGCATTCGTTTCAGACTAATGCCGGGTGACTTGCGACTTCTAGAGTAGATGCGTCTCCACGGGAGCTAGCTGCCTGTCTGCCTGTCTGTCTGTCTGCCTGTCGTTCAGCTTCGCCACGCAGCGCACTACGACTCCGACCTCCAACCTCTCTTGTCGCCTGCTTTCTGACAGTCTCGAAGGTGTCGGAGCAATGGCTGGTACACAAGAACAACGCCAATTCGCAAAAGTATATCATATTTGCAGTCTGCGCTGAGCTGCTATGCGATCTGGCAGCACAACGGCAGACTCATATGCATCGATCCAGCGCGCGCGTCTCTCTTGGGGGTTCTCTATCTCCAAAAAACACCCGCTGACGATGACCTCGACACGCCCGTCTGTCTGTATCGGACGCTCTATGGCCCTCTAAGCCACCCACGAGCTCAAGGCGTCGCCCAGCAGCTCGCCCTCCAGGTCGGCGTAGTCAGTCCAGTTGCTGTTCATCAAGTAAACGTGCTTCTCGGCGTCGATGTTGAAGCGGGTCACGTCCGTCATGTTGGAGTACGTGTCCAGGATCTCCGTCATGTTGCCGTAAAACTCGTCCGCCGACCAGAGGTCCGAGAAGGGGTAGCCCGCGATGCCCTCGAGCACCAGCATGTAGAACTTGCGCTGCGTGTGGTCCGCGATACTGTCGATGAAGAACCACTCAGCACTCGGGATCTGCTCGATCAGCGACCCGACCATCTCCGTGACCGTCGCGGTCTCGCTCTTGCAGTCCGTCACCACCGAGTCAGGGAAGTTCAGGTCCATGTCGCATGCGCCAAAGTAGTTCACAAGCGAGGCCGCCGGGACCTTGTACTCCGGGAACACACCGACGTAGCTGTCCACCAGCACCTGGTAGCGAATGGAGCGCTCCTCCACCTGCCACTGGTCGGCCACGTAGGCGGACCAGACCTGCGCGCCCAGCGCACCCGCGCTCTGGCCACTCACGATGAGGTGCTCCGGCTCCGGGTAGTTCTCCAGCGCCCAGTCCAGCACGGCCTTGCTGTTGTTGTAGCCGTTCATGTACATGCCAATGTTCTGGCCGAGACACTGCTGGTTGCCCAGCACCAGGTTATACACGCTCTCGTACGGCTCCAGGTACTTGTTGCCAATGTGCAGGTCGCCCGTGCAGTACGGGACGAAGATGATGTTCCAGTCGTTGAACAGGTTGTCCTCGATGCTGCGGTCCGTGATACCGTTGTCGTTGATCGCAGCAGCCGTCCGCATCAGCGAGCTGGAGCCTAGCTGGCACTGCAGCGCGAAGTCGCACGTGTACTTGTCCACACAGGCGCCGCCCTCGCCGAAGAGCAGCATAACCTTGGACTTGTTCTGAGACTCGCTCGGGAAGACCTGGAAGAAGTACGTCGAGTTGGACTCGAACGTCGTCTCGCTGTCGGTGTAGTCGTCGAAAGCGCAACGCGTGTCGCCGCCAGGGTAGATCAGGACGCTGCCGTCGTCGGAGGCCGAGAGGTCGTCGATGGGGCACGAGGTGCCATCACTGTACTTGCACGAGCTGGAGGCGGCGTGCGCGGCGAGCGTTGGGAGCGCCAGAAGCGCGAGCGCGAACTTGAGGAGGGCCATAGTCGAAGAGTCGAAGAGTCGAAGCGAGGCTTGTACCAGAGGCAAGTCTGGTGGAGATGCTGCGTGGTTGAGGCGCAGAAGATTTGGAAATGAGCTGCTGTGGCCGGCGGCTTCGGCGCCAGCTCGCGGACTCGCCTGGACAACAGAGGCGGCAGCAAAAACAAACTCGGCGGGCTCCACGACGGGGTCACACGGGGGTTTGCGTCCGAAAGGAGGAGGTCTTGGTCACGGTGGAGTGGGCCGAGAGGTTACTCACCTGGGTGAACGTTGAACTCCCAGACAGATCTTGCGACGCTGACCAGGATGGACGCTGTCGCGCGTCGTGGCGCTGCAGACCATCGGCGCGTGGCCACTGGCCATCAGCATCGTTACACCCTTGTGTGTAGCGTGGCTTGCCCAGGCAGCAGATTCGAGAGAGCTTGAACCATACAGGCGCCTTGGCTTGATTAGTCGGCTTCCTTGACTTCAAGTGCCAGGCAGCTCGCTCTTGCATCTTCCTCATCGGTCCGGTTGCATGTGACCCGAGGCCTGCGAAGTCGGTCACTCACACAACGGCCTAGCGGCGCGTGGACGTCGCATGCTGTTGACCTCGGGGGTCTGGCTCGCGACATGGCCACCAAGCGGGAAGTGGTCTCCTCCGAGCTGCTGCAAGCGTGTCGTCGAAAAATCCAACGTGAAGGCGACCGCCATGTCGAGCGGACGGCGGCTGCGGCGGACAAGCATCGCGCCAGAAACACCTGCGTGGGCTCCGATGTGCTCGTGAACAAGCTGGCGCCCCCCCGCACGAGGCGTAGACGCGACACACGCGAAGATAGATTCTCCTCGCGTCAATGCCCGTGCATGGGTGTGACTGGCCTGCAGCATGGAGATCAACGTCGAGGATTGTGCGCGACCTTTGCAGCTATAACCCAGCGGGCTCCAAGTCAGAGCACCGAGTCTTCCGGCTCAAAAGACTCTAGGTCTCGTGGACTCCGCGTGCAGGCAAGCTTGCATGTGCCAGGCAATCGACTCAATGCCATGCCTTACGCACGCCGGAGGGTGACTTTGAGTGTAGCCATCGAAGGACTAAGAAGCTGCTTCAAAGTTTGGCTGCTGCGCTGGTCTCCTTGGCATGTTATGCTGACTCGGACATTGTGGCCTGTAAGCTGCTACATCAGTACCCTACACGGCGTGGAAGAGCGGCAGGACGCGTTCGTGCATTATCCTCTCGAACGAGGTCCGTTGGGAAGCCACCCGAGCGCTGGCAGCCACACAGGCAGCTCCCAAAGGCGCCGTTACGCTGCGCTAGACCAAGGCGCTGGCGCTCGTCCACAGAAGCCCAGAGTGGCCCGGGAGCTCGTCCACCTGTCGACACGCATCAAACCGTGGCCACCAGCCGCCGGACAAGACTGTCACTCGCCTGGAGCCTCCAGGCTGCCATGTCTTGGCCGGCAAGCATGCGGCCGGATGGAAGCGCGTCGGACACGGCTGGCGAGCACCAGGTGGCTGTCCAGAAGCCAGCCGGGATGCCCGACAAGTCCAGCGGAGTGGAACCCGTCGCCTCGCTCTTCGCCTTGGCAGTTGGCCGCCGCTGCTCGTGCTGCTTGTGCTGTTGGCAACAACTTGCTGCTGCCCAGGCAGGCACTCCGAGCGCTCTTCCCAGCCGATCCCTCCCTTCCGAGGTTCCTTGAAGCCGTGGAGGCACGTGAGGAATCCAGGGCAGCGCGCAGCGATTCGCCGCGAGCGAAGGCTGGAGCTGGGCGCTGCCGCTGCCTGGCCTACAGGCCAGAAGCAGTTGGTCGGCCCGGCGCCCACACGACTGCTTCCTTCCACTTGCGTAGAGGACGCCTGGGATCGGGGGCTCCTGCAGGGCCTCCATCGCTGGCGCCTCCAGACTTCCAGAACCCCGCGGCTTGCTCCAGGTTCCAGAAGTCTGACTACCAAAACCCCATGGCCCGACTCTCGTCCGCAAGAAGCCAGACCGCGATGGTCCGCCCGTCTCTTGGGAGTACGTCACCTTACTGAGCGCAAGTGAAAAGCGCCGAGGCGGCTGTTCCTCACGAGCGAGCGCCGCCGCTTCGTCCCGGCGTTCGGCGCTGTAGAGCCAGTTCCGTCAGTTTGAGGGAAGCAGCATTTGCCGGGCTGAAGAGAGCACTGTGACACTCCCGTAGTAGATGTCGGGAGCCGACTTAGAGAGTGCCGGCAAGCCGAAGTACAGGCTAACCCGATCATACAGGCGTGTACCGGATTTGGGGCACCTGCAAGCTTCACGCCCAAGAGGCCCTGGATGCGTTGGGCACGAGCTCTCCCGCTATTGTCACCAGTCTGTCAGCTGGTGCTGGGCCCAGGTAAAGGCGCAGGCGAGCCATGGCAGCGCAGACCGACTCGCACGCAGAGCGAGAGAAGCAGAGTGGCGAGGCAGGCACAGGCAGGCAGGCAGGCAGGCAGGCACAGGCAAGCAGACACAGGCGGGCAGGCGCGGCACCGCGAACAAGCAAGCGAAAGCAGTAGCGCTCGAGCGGTCCCACAGGCGACGTTAGCGAGGCCCTCGCTCCAGTTCGAGTAGTATGAGGACTGCGGCCGAAGTGGCGGCCGTGTCCACGGACGACCTGGTGAACAGCCTGCTGAAGTCGGTCACGTCCGGGTCCACATCCGCGTCGTCGTCTTCGTCGGAAGAGGCCTCTTCATCCGCTTCGGCGTCCGCTTCGGCATCCGCTTCGGCGTCTTCGGCGTCGGCTTCAGCGTCGTCCACATCGGCTTCGAATGCGGCAACGACAGCTCCGTCCACGTCGGCCCCAGCATCCAGCTCAGATGGTAGCGGCGAGAGCGACACCAGCGCCGTAAGCAGCAGTCCGGGCGCTAGCGCCAGTGCCAGCAACTCGGGCACGACGACGGGTGCGGCGGACAGTGACAGCGGCGGCGGCAGCAGCGCTGGACTGTCCATCGGCATCGCCGTGGGCGTACTTGCTGTGGTTGTCGCCGTGTTGCTCTTCCTGCGTTCGCGTCGGAAACGGCGCCAGCGCAAGAGCAACCTCGAGTGCGGAGGCGACTCCCCGGCCCAAGCGCCTGTGGTGCCCAATGGGCGGGGCTTTGCCGTGCCTGACCGGGAGCTGGGACTGCCCGAGATGTCCATTGAGCTTCCGCCGGCCGCTGTGGGCTACGGCAGCAAGAGCATGGATCCGAGTGTGCGGTCGTCTGGCTACTCGTCCATTCGATCGTCCTCCACGTCCACACAGTCCATCTCGGGGCCCATGCACGGCAACCGGCCGTACAGCGCGTCCACCGCCAGCAGTACGGACAGCAGCGTCTTCAACACGGTTGGCGGCGTGAGTCCCACGCACAGCAGTCGCAAGATGAACAGCTTCGCCTATCAATACCGCGCGTCAGGCCAAACTACGGACGACACCAACAGCAGTACCGCTTTCCGACTCACGCAGCTCAGCTCCATGAGCAACGACGGCAGCAACCGCGGTCACGGCACCAACAGCGCTCGTGCTTCCGCTTTGCCAGCCACCCGACTGGCTCGTGTGCCCAGTGGCGCCACCTTGCCAGCTTCAGACGAGTATCAGGAGCTGCACACGACCACGGCGGCTTCCAGCGACGCGGTCGACATGGAGAGTCAGGGACGTCTTAGCACCACCGATCTGACCAGCCACACCCAGCAGGTGCCTGTGAACGACACGCCGGCCACCGCTATCCACTTGGACGCACTCGATGAGATCGTCGAGGGTCGCAACAAGCGCACAGGCTCGGTTTACGACACCATTCCGGCTCTCGCTGGCGAAGACATGTCTGATGCAAGCACGGAGACGACTACAGCAGCCAGCGCTTCGACCTCAGCTGCAGCTTCAGCTGATCCTGCGGCTCGGAGACCCCCTCCGCCTCCGCTGCCGTCGCAGTCGCTGTCTCCGCCGACGGAACCCAGCTCGTTCGTGTCCGAGCTGCCTATGCTGTCGCTCTCAAGCTTCGGCAGTGACTACGACGACGAGCACTCGGCGCACGGCTCCACGCGCGGCTCCACGGCTTCCAGTGCATCTACGGACAGCAGCGCGCGTGCTGGCTCGCTCATTGCGCTCATCGAGGCCAAGAACGACGGCAGTGAAGTGGCCATTTAAGCTGGGACGACAGGGAGAACAGCGAGTATGTGTGATTTTCTTTTTCTTGCCAAGCGGAGCGAAGTCGGAAGACAGACGGGAGAAGCGCTCGCTCGTGGAGGATAATAAAGTAGTAAGCTTGCGTCGCATTCCCCCGGGTCTTTACTGGCGCTTGAAGGCCAGCAGCCTGCTGTGCTGGACGTCAATGGGGCTGGGAACGCACCTGCACAGCCAAAAAGCAGAGCGAGATGTGTCATTTACACGCGACGCGGCCAGTTCCATTCCCTTGTGCTTCATTAGTGAGTGTTCATGTGGTGCTAGCCAGCCAACGACTCCCCTGCTTCTCATCGTCTTGGTTCCTTCTTGCATCTTCCCTTTGAGCCATCCAGACGTCTGACGCAATGGAGCTTTAGGGCAGGTCAAGCGGGCGCAGACCGTCGACGCTGCTCTCGTCCGACGCCTCCGGGTTGTTGTAGTTCACGTCGGCGAAGAAGTGCTGCTTGCGCTTGCGGTTGCGACGCAGGTGGTTGCGCTGCAGGTAGTACTGGTCCGGCTCGTCGGGCTTGATGGCCAAACTGCCCACGTTGTAGCCACGCGAGCGGTAGAGCGTCTTGTTGGGCGTGTAAGGCACCGGGTTGCCCAGGTGGTTCGTGAAGGGCGCGTCCGACGTCTTGGAGATGGCCACCTTCTCCCAGTTCTTGGGGTCCTGGCCGCCCTCGCCCGGCACCGAGTCCGTCAGGTGGTGCATCCACAGGTGCCACTGCGGCGGGATCAGCGTGCCTTCCACCTCCTCCCACGAGTCCACCTTGTACTCCGTCCAGCGGTGCTGGCCGTACACTTCGGTAGGGTCCTCGTAGTACTTGAACCCATTCTCGTCTTCGCCTACCAGGCGTCCGAACTTGACGTCGCCCGGGTTGTACAGCTTCCACAGCGTCCCCTTCCAGCCGTAGCGCTTGTTGGCCTCCAGGTACTTCTCCAGTACCGTGTAGAACGTGCGCGCCTGCTGCGTCTGCGCCAGCGCCGCGCCCGCAGGCACGCGCGCGCGCTGCACCAGCCGTCCGCCGGCCAGAGCCGCCTGACGCCCACTCGCCATCACCATTGTCTTCGCTTCCTCTGCTTGCGCTTCCGCTCGCTGGGGCTTCTTCGGCGCTTGTGCGGCTCTGGAGCGCCCCCCTTCTCTTCCAGTAGATGGCGGAATGTGGCGCGACGGGTGCGCGAAGGTGACGGGAAGGTGGCAGCTAGAGGACTTGTCGCGCGAAGGTGTGCCGTGCGGAGGCACCACCAGAATGGCACCCCCGGAACTCGCATAGGTACGAGCAGCCGGAGCGATACTTAGTCGAGATGGTGCTGCTAAATTGAAGGCGCACTGGAGGAAAAAGACGAAAATAAGTCAAAGTATACAAGGAAGCCATCTCCAGCACGCTTCCATCGACGAGCTTTCTTCCTTTCTCTCTTGCCTTCCACTTGCTCTCACCGCCGGCACCGCCTTCCCCACAGCGCGTACTCACGCTCAGTAGTTTCGGGAGTCCTTGAACTTGTTTTCAATGTCCTCCTTGAGTTCCGGGTCGACCGCGTTCCGCACTCCAATAAGAGCCTTGGCCACTGCCTCCGAGGCGCCGATCATGGGTCGCAGCACCGCCACAGGCACGGCACGGATGACCGAGCGCACGTAGCCCTGCGAGCCCGTCTTCTTGTACTCTACAAGTGGTACCGCCACGATGGTCTTGGCTGCCACATGCAGCTCCCGTGCCAGCGAGTCGTAGGCCTGGCCAAACCCTTCAGCCGCACTCGACGGCTGCTGAGTCAGATACTGCCGACCGCCGATACCTCCACCCGCGTCCTGTGCGCTGCGAATGCCACCACCACCCATGCGTCGCGAGTTGCGAGCGATCCGACTGCCCGCTTGTCGATACTTGAGCTGCTTGCGACGCAGCGCTGAAGACGAAGACACTACGTCGTCCGCATGCTCTAGTAGTGCCTGCGTGCCCTGTGCCACCTTGGAGGCCGTCGTGAGCGTCTCGATGGTCACCGACTTGAGGAAGCTGGACGCACCCTTCTTGATTCCACGCACCAGTCGACGATCGCGGCCGTAGTGCTCCATAGGCAGCAGAATCAGATCCGCCGCGCCGGCGCCAATATTGGCAAAGGGCCGCAGCGGTGGCATGGACACGCTGGCCACACACTTGTGGATCTGGTGGCGGGAGATGTCCTGCACCCACGAGATAAGCACGTGTTCGCCCAGTGCACCCCAGCCGTCCAAGCCGCTCATCTGCACGCGACGCAGCACCAACTCCATGCCTTCCAGTACGAACAAGTTGATCACCTCGAGATAGTCTCCAGCTCGCAGTGCCGCGTAGTCCACGTGATTCGGCCGATAGTCGATCTTGATCTTGCACGGTCGGATGTCGATGCTCTGGAAGAACCACGCGCCAAGACTCTCGACCGCTGGTGTCGCTGCACTGCGACCCAGTGCCTTCATCTCCATGCCGCCATCCTCAAACGTATCCGCTTCGTCTTCGACTTCATCCAGACTCTGCTCCTGTACCTCGGTGCTAGACGGAGGCGAGCGGTACTGCGATTGGGATGCGACTCGCTGCGACTTCTTCGCGGGCTCCTCAGTGGGCACGAACTGGCGCAGGAACTTGACCACCTCCTGGTCTAGATTCACACGCAGTGGCAACAAGCGAGCCTTCAAGCGGTGCTCTTCGCATAGTCCTGGACCGGGGCGAACTGTTAGCAACTGGACGCGCACCATAGAGCTGCCACTCTCGCGTGGGTGAGTCACCTCTGATTTCCAGTAGCACACAATCTTGCGGATCTGTGACGTGGAGATGTAATCCAGCAGCTCCACGTCGCCCAGCGCCAGCACTGCGTGCGACGCCAGCGGCTGCGTTTCATCCTCGTTGAACACGTCCAGTCGAAGTTGGATGCGCGTCACCACCAGCTCCAGCATCTCCTCCGTCTTGCGTCCGCTCTTCTTCAGCGACCGCTTCCGCGAAGCTGGCGCGCCGTCACTTGAAGCCGATCTCGCTGAACGGTTCACCGCCGCATCAGCACTCAGGAAGGACGGCGGAGGAGCGCTCTTGGCACCGGAGAACAGCGAGTTCGCGTCGTCCACCGCACCAAAGAGGTCCCCGCCGTCCGAAGGCACGTAGTTGTCCAGCAAAGCATCCAACAGCTTCTCTTTCTTCGCTGTCTTGCTGCTCGATGCCTTCTGCGTGGTGTCGTTCGACTCGGACGTACGCGTGCTTCGCTTCGGGTGCAACTGAACAGCTTCACTGGCATCTCGTGTCCAGTCACAGCCGCCAAAGAACCGCATGCACACATTGAAGTTCCGTAGCAGCACGTGTTGCACCACGACGGGCGCCGACGCCTTCATCTTCCGCACCGCGTTCTCGCGCGCAATGCCACGAATGGCTTCGTCACACTCGCGCTCTCCAAAGGATAGCGACGTCGCCGACCCGCCAATTGGAATCTCCACGTGGTGAGGGTAGATTCGCGACGGCGGGCCAGACATCGGTGGACCGCCATCGTCCGATCGCTGGTCGTCGTAGAACCATCGCGCCGTCGGTTGATCAGGTGGAGACATTGTCGGTGGCCCGAAAGAAGACGATGGAGCGCCAGGGTGACTGCTAGTGGACGAGAACGACGCCTGTCGCATGGGAATCCGCCGTGGAGAGGACGTCACTGATCCATTCTGGTGCTGCATATCTTCCTGGTGTGCTTGGTACGTCGGGGGCGGGGCCATTTCTCCATCATCCTCATCGTCTTCCAGCATACTGCCCTCTTTCTGACCGCTGATTGACTCCATGTCCAGCAGACGGTTGAACTTGGACTGCAGATCACTGTTGAGATCGAAATCCAGCTCCACTTCTTTGCCTTCGTCCGCGCCAGCGTCGATAATTGACATGGACAGCGCGTTGGGGAAAAGGTCGTTACCATTGTCGTCCCCATCAACATCAACGTCGCCCGAGCTCGTGCGCGTCCTGTGATCGTCATCCAGCAAGTCCATGTGGTGCGAGAATGACGAGGCCGTCTCTTCCGTCTGTAGCTCACTGAGTTCCACGTCATACGGCCGGTTCTGCATGCCCCACCAGTTCTTCGATGCGGCGGGGAATGCACCCATCGGGAAGCCATTCGCATCAAAGTCGTCCTCCTCGTTTTCGTTCTCGTACAGGTTGTACTGGTCCTCGTCTTCCCTCTGTGCGTCATCCAGCGACCTAGGGGCTGCCTCCCTCGGCGCCGGCGGTTTCTCCTCCACTGGCTCAAACAGTGGGAAATCTTCGGCTGCAGTCGCACTCACGCTATCAGCTTCTCCTTCCTCCGCCTTCACGACAGACTCACGTGGAGCTAGCCACCGCGCTGCCTGCTCGTCGAACAGCACCGCGTCTTTGCCTGGAGATCCTGATGGAGAAGAGTCGTTTGGCGAGTGCGTTGCTGCTGCTCCTGGTAATGCATCCGAAGTAAACCATGGGTTCTCATCTCTAGTGTTGGGCTTGGCCGCGTGCGTTGTGCCTGGCTCCATCAAGAACGCGCCGGCAGACTCTTCCGGTACTCCAAACGACGCCGACTCGGCGTAGTAATCGTCGATGAGCAGTTCGTTGATACGCATAGGCTTGGACGACTTGCGTCGCTCTTCCTGCTGATGCTTCCGACGCAGCTCCGAAGCTGACAGCTGGTCGTCGCTCTCCACGCCATGTACCATGCGCTCCTTCTGCTTCTGAATCGCATCCAGCTTCGTGCGTAGCAGCCGCGCCTCCGTGTCCGTCGCGACTGTCTTGCCCGGGAAAATCTTCTTCCCTCCGCCAAATGCGTCCTCGTCAATCTGTTCAAGGACATTGATAAAGCCCCGACCGCTCCCACCGCCGAGTTCGCTGCTGGTACCCGTAATGGACAACCGGTCGCTTCGACTGCTGCTCGCAAACTCACTGCCGTCTTGTGTAAAGCTCGCTGCCCGGTCAGCCGCCGTGAGTGCATCTGGTACCTCGATAGAAGGAGACATCCCAAGCCCGCGTGTACTGCTACTGCCAGTGGACGGACTTAAGTTCGTCACCACCGACACGCTCGACGGATCATTCTCGCTGTCCAGACCCACGTAAGCCGTAGTGTCGCGTGGCTCCCCCTCGATCGCCAGCTGGTCCACCCACGTCGACAATAACTCGATCAGCGTGTTGAAGGAGTCGAAGCACGCGTAGATGTTGGCCGTACCCAGATTCAGCTCCACTGACAACTCCGGGGAGGAAGAGGGTGGCGACGCCTTCTCCTCCAGAAGCCCACGCGAGAGCGACGGTGTGCTGCTGTCCAGGGTCGACGCCGGTACCAACGCGCGTAGGAATACGTCCACAAAGTCCATCGTTACGAGCTGCAAGAAGCCAAACTTCTCCAGGAAGGTGAGCACGGACGGGTATTTGTCGTCCAAGCTGCCGCCACCGCCCACGCCAAACGTCCCGGCAAACGTGATTCCCTTCTTCTTCTTTGAGCCACCTCGGCCCGTGTGCACGAAGAGGCTGTTGCCCAGGATGCACTCGTCAATTTCATCGTAGCTCGAGCGTGCCTGCGTCAAGAACAGCTGCAAGTCGCTCGCTGAGATCTTGTACCCCTGCATAACGGCACCCGTCACGACATTTGAGGATACGCTGACCTTGCCCAGCACCAGGATCACCCGTGATGACAGCGTGAGCGGCGCATAGTCCACCATCGCGTCGTAAAAGTTGATGAAAAGCTTCGTGAACACCGTCTTGGGCGGCACAGCCAGCTTCACGGCCTCGTAGCTGCCTCCCTGCTTGATCGATTGGCACACTTCCGCGCTCTCCTCGTCCGACATGCCTGCAGAGTCTAGTGGGATGATCGGCAGCGGATACTCCATCAAGACCATGTCCAGCATCTGGAAGAGCCACTTGGAGCGCACATCATAGCGCAGACTCAAGTGCGACAGATGCAGCTCCACTTTCATCTCGCGCATTTCGTTCGTCTGGTCCATAATGTCCACGCCCACAAACAGCAACGGTGCACTCGACACGCCGAAAGGCGTTCGGTAAATGATCGGCACGACTTCGCCTGTCCGCCCGTCCTCCTCCAGCATTGAGGCGTTCTGTGCAAGCACATGCACTCGGGAAACCAATTGGCCCATCCACTGCGAGATCTGGAACACCTTCAGCGTCTGCAATGCGAAGTGGTACGTGAACAGCACGCTCTCCGGTTGGTCACCAATAGTTTCCTCTGCCGTCTTTTCCTCTTCGTCGTGCATGCCAGTCGGTGTTGGCCTTCGGTCGACCGGCGAAGGTACCAACACGTGGTCACATACTCGGATAGTGCCTTCCTCCAGCGTAAGCGTTAAGCTCATGTAGCTTGGCATCAGTCGGTTGCGGAGCGCTGCAGTCGCGAGCATTTGGTTGTGACCATCGACATCGATGGGATTAATCATCAACAGCGCGTCAAAGAGCACCATCAGGCGATCCAGAGACGACTTGAACAACACTGCGTTCGCCTGCGGGAGTCCGATCTCCACGGAAAACAGCGACGCAGCAGCGGCAGATTCTTCGTAGCGCTCGGTGCGTGCCAGAGCGTCCAGGTTCCACCCATTCAGGCCCACCCGCCCTCCGTCGTTATCATCCCCACTGACCTGCTCGGGCGGGCTACCCACAGACGCACCTTCAGGGCTCTGACTCGCATCCTGCGCCAGGTTCTGCTTGCTCGCAAGAGCATCTCGCATCTCCTGACGAGACGGCGTCTGGAGGCGCAGACGAAGTGTGCACCGCTCTGCCGATCGCTGATCGCCGCTTGCAGTGACGAGCACTGCTTGCTCTAAACGCGAGCTACGCTGGTTCCCTTCTTCCGGCGTCATCATCGTCACTTTGGCACTGTTAAAACTTGCGTCAAACTCGGCCAGCCACGGCAACGGACTCGCCTTCCTGGCTTGCGGTGGGAGCGGCACCTCCGCGTCACCAGTGCTCTCGTCCTCGCCATCCGACCGTGGGGACACCGACGACACGTTCACGCCTTCAAGTAACATGACCAGTCGATCCTCGCACAAGCCACGTTTCGACGATAGCCCAAAGCGGATCAAGTCACTGCTGACCATGGGGAAGCGCAGTGTCACCTGCACGCACTCCGTCGAAATATCCAGCTTCTTGGTGAACTCCTTGACCACAGTCGACGCTGATGGCGCCGATGCCTTCCGTCTCGCCACGTCCTCCTCTTCCTCCAACAGCGCCAGCAGACGGTGGGCGCGGTCCAGCAAGTACATATCCCACTCCACCAGAACGGGTTGCACGTTTACTTGCACCGATAGCGAAGCGATTGCAGCGGGATCAGTGGCATCTTCACTCACAAGCTCATAGTCCAACCGGATCTGCGCAGACACGTTTGCCGACAGAGGTACTTTCCGTCCACTTGCAGGCGAAGAAGCCGAAAACGTCAGCACACACGTCGACAGCATCGCAGCTTCGTCTTCTTCAGCGTCTAGTGACATGCGTGGCAAGGTCTTCTCAGTGATCGCGAGCGTGCCGATGGTCAAGCCCAGCACCGTGTACTGCGAATACACCAGACTCGAGCAAACAATGTCCTTGAACGAGAGCTCTAGGCGCTCCAACCCGTCCACCGACGGCAGCGACCTGCTGGGCCGCGGGGGACGCAGCGTCCGGCTATCACTCATGCTCCCGCCGTCGCCGCCCATAGTATCTTCCTCCTCTTCCTCCTCCTCATCGTCTGGCAGATCATCGTACAACAGGACCAAACTGCACTCCAGCAAATGAACCTTGGCACGCGTCCGCACTTGTCTTGCCGCGCGGTTCTGCGCTGCAGTTGTGGAGCGAGACAGGTACGTGCGGTCGTCACGCCTGCTTTCCGTCTCGCTCTCCTCCTCAGGATCATATCGCGCCGACGCATACATCGACTGGCCCATCATGCTCGAGGACCCATAGCCTCCTGCTCCAGGAGCGATCGAACTTGACATGCCTCCCTCGCACTCAAAGAACCCGTCGTCATCGTCATCAAGGTCCGACAGACCAATGCTCTCCACACTCTCCGCCGTCGACAGCTTCCTCGCTTGCATAATAAACGGGTTCTCTGACTGTGCAGAAGCCTCAGCAGTACCAGCATCTACTTGTCGCTCCGCCTTCCGCAACTCGTCCTGTGTTTGCCGGTACTGCACAAGCAGCTGCTCAATGCGCTGGAACTCCTTGAACGACAGGTTCAGTGCTCCCTCCTCGCCTTGAGCTCCGTCCTTGCCACCTTCGTCATCGTTTTCGGAAGCCATCCACGCCGGATGCGCTTCGCAAATGGACTGGTACATCCCAGCCGATGTAAGCCGGCTGTCGTGGTGCTGAGCGTGCAGCTTCACCGGATCCGTGGAGAACGCGTCAATTAGAGTTCCTAGCTCTGGGAAGTACTGCGGCTGCAGCACGATCCGGATTGAGTGGAAGAACACGTCGGCATCCATGGCAGGCGCTTCCAACGCCTCGTAATGAGACAACTTCACTTGGATGTAGTTCTGTCGCGTCGGGTCGCTTGATAGGAACGGATGCAGCACCATATCGCTGAACTCCGTGCGCCGCCGCTCCGTCCAGCGGTCCTGCTCGCCCTCCTCCTCCGTGCTGAGATGCAGATCCATACTCACGCCGCGGAACTTAATCCCCTTCTGCGAAATACCGAAAAGTGTGCTCGCCGCCATGGACTGCATGGTCTGCGAGCCGTACATGCCGCCAGTCTGGCCCAGACTGCTGCTCCCATACACACTCTGCACCTCTGCTGCCGACTCGTCCGTGAACTGCGCCCACTGCAGCTTGCACAGCAGCGCCACGTCGCGTCCATTGTGCTGCTCGCCCGTCTCCAGGCGCAGACAAATGTTGGACAGCGTCACCTTGATCTTGGACGTCACCTGCTCGATCCAGCTGGCCACAAAGTCCAGGCCTTCTTGCGAGATCTCGTCCACCGGCTCACTCACCGTCGTTTTCTTGGCCTCACCCTCCGCTTCAGCATTAGACGATTCGGCTGCTTCACCCTCGCTCTTGGTCTCTGAAACGCCGTCCAACCCGTCCGGGCGTGACGCGCTGCTGTCTCTGTCAGCGTCCAGTGGCACCAGCACGATCTCGATGTCGTCGATCTCCACCAGACAACTCTCGCTCATGATGTTGGCGTAGGAAATGGCCACACGCACCGACCCCAAGTACCCTTTTTTGACCCGGAACGGCAGCCCCTGCGCCTCGCACAGCTCGGCGTTCAGCACTTCGGCGTTCAGCAACAGATCGCAGAGCTCGAGCCGTCCAGAGCGCAGGTGCACGTCCAATTGGTCCAAATCCAGCTCATCGGCGGCCAGGAAGCGCCCGATCATGCGCTTCAACACGAACTTGTACAGCCGCTTGAGCGCAGGGTCGGTCAGCTGCTTGAAGAACTGCATGACGACTCTCGGTGCTGGTTTCTGGCGTCTGTTGGCCTGGGGTTAACTCTCCTTGTCTCGCGTGTTTCCTCCGCGCTTGGTCGACCGTCTGGGCTAAATACTATGGACACCACCAAGTGCCGGTCGGGAAGGCTAGGACAACCTCCACGGGCTCTTCCCGAGCGTCTCGAGGGAAAGGAGGCTGTCAGTGGTCCGCACAGAAGGCGCGCAAGCACAAAGGAAACCACACGAGTCAGCAGATAGCTTCACACACAGTCCCGCGTTCTTTTGTTCACGGCGCTGAAGCAGCCCCGAAAGCCGTGGAAGAGCGCGACAAGACGCACACAGGACGAGATGAAAGACGCAAGACGCAAGACGCAAGACGCAAGAGAGAGAGAGACGTACGCCTCGGAGAACGCGGTTGAAGAGAAGACACCGACGCGCAGGAGACTCGCGTGGCGTGGTGTCGGCTCCGCGGCTTGTGGCTGCGGGCCTGCGGACTGGGTTGCTTCCTCGGCGGCCCCGCTGCTCTGGGTTGGTTGCCTTCTCCGTTTAGCTTCCGAGTTTGAAGAAGCGGTCGGAGCGAAGAAGAAAGGGCCGTTTGAGGTGAACTTGAGAGAAGAGAAGGTCTAGTTCAGTAATTTTCGCCGCTTTTTGACACTTATTGCAGATATGGGCCCAGCTGCAAACAATTTACGAAACCCGCAGCGACGCAGACTGCAGTTAGGCGCTAATTCGAGACGACGTGCCGGTGACGCGCAGCGCGCTGTCGTCGTCTTCACGCCTCTTCAAGCTCCCTCTGGCGATCGAGCGGCCATTTGGAGGTAGAGCTGCCCACGTTACCAGAATTAACGTACGCTAACTGTGACCGAGCTGGAACGTACGCTCTCACAGTTAGTTAGCCACGAACTGTGAACTAACTGTGACTCGTGCTACCTCCAGCAATTAATGGAACACTATGTTATACAGGTAAATCACTATCACCGGTGGGGGCTCCGCCAAACCATTTCCACCGCATTCGCGCCAGCATGGAAGGGAATCAGCGTCATGCCGCGCAAGAACTAACGAACGATATGAGACCCCAGACGGACGACACAAGCCGAGTCATGTTCCCCATAAAGCAAGCGCGGCGCCCTGAAATCTGGAACTTCATGCAGCTGGTGGCGAAGAAGGAGTTTGCCGGCCTAGACCACGCCGATCTCCGATCAGAGCACGCAGCTGCAGCAGTCTGTTTCCTGTGCGACGAGGAGGTCTACTACAGCAAGGGGTCTTAATGGAAGTGCTCGTGACCACATGGATCGACATCATGGAGAGAACATGAAGGCCTTCCTTGCGGAGAAGAAAACTGACGACTCGACCGAGCCGCCAAAACCTAAGCGTGCCAAGATTGGAATTACCAAAGCGCAACAGGATCACGCGGACCGACTCCTCGCAATATTGATCGGGCAAAGTCAACGACCCGTTCTTCTTGTCGAAGATCAAGGCTTCCTGGACTATGTGCACTACCTGACTACAGTACTCGGTGGTGTGACTGTTAACGTCCCAAAACGGACGCAAATGGCCCGGATCATCACACGGGTGGTTTCAGAGATGCGCGATGAGCTTTGCACCAAACTTCAGTTTGACTGTGACAACTACTCGATGACTACAGACATCTGGACAGACAGAGGCCAGCGGAGCTACATGGCTGTAACTATTCACTACGTAACTTCACGGTTTGAGTTCGCTAACTGGACGCTGGAAGTCGAATCACTCCCCGGCAAGCATACCGGTGAAGCCATTGCGAGAGGGCTTGAAAGGGCACTTGATCGCTGGGGTCTTCACCGAGACAACTGTACCTGTAATGGGCCTCAGACGGCCATTACATGGCACTCTTATGGTCACACATTTGGTGGTTCCAGCCACTTGTACAGTACGACAGGGCCGTAAACATTCAGGAATGTTTGTTAGCCTGTCGCTATTGGGCGTAATCAGGGATTGCGATGCCAGAGAGTGTGTCTGCATATCTTTGTGCATGATGATGGTTCCCTAGCCGGAAACTGTCTTGATGATGAAGACGACGTGTCACTGTGGATTGGTGAGGGCATCTCAGCCAATCACAGGTCGTTCCTCGGAGA
>JAADYK010000558.1:0-17719 GCA_023338225.1 Halophytophthora batemanensis
CGCTCGGGTGGACCCGCCACTTCCGAAGGAAGACTGCGCTCCAAGTCTGCGGGGATGGTCCGGTCACGTGACTCCAAGACAGCTTTGTGCTTCGAAGGTGCGGCGAGTTCACACGGCCGTGAGTGGCGAGCGGAGAGTGGCGAGTGGCGAGTGGCGAGCGGAGAGTGGTGACGCGTGAGAGCGTGAGAGCGTGGAGGTGCGCGTTGAGGGTCGCGGGAGAGTGTAATGGGGCGCTGTCTATGACAGTTCTCAAAACTTAGCCTATACACTTGCGCTTGGAGGAATATTTGGTTCCTGACTTGAAGGGAACTTGAACCGACCAAACTCCTGACTTGGAAGGAAAAGGAAGGAGACTTGAGGGATTGACAGCAATTATGCAACTGAATTGGAATGAGCTTATGGTTTCTCGATTCTACGCAAGGACTACTAGTGTTTTTGGGGGTGAAAGGAAAAACCTAAGAACTGAGATATAATCCTTGGGTGCAGGTTGGAAATGCGAGGTGAAAGCAGCTTGAATCTTGAACTTCAAGGCTCCTCGAGAACCTCCAAGATTCTCGGAGAACCTTCTCTGAGACATGACGTGTGATTGGCTGAGTTGTTCTCACCAACTCATAACGACACATAGTCCTCGTCACCAAGGCAGCTTCCAGCTAAGGAACCATCATCACGCACAAAGATCTGCAGAAGCCTTTTCTGACATCGTAATCCCTGATTACCCCCAACAGCAACAGGCAAATAGTCCTGAATGCTTAAGGCACTGTCATGTTGTGACACAAGTGGCTGGAGCCACCAAATATGTGGCCAGGTTTGTGCCATGCAATGGCTGTCTGACGCCCATTACAGGCACTAACATCCAACACAATTAGCGTCTTGCGGTCGTGGCTACCGACCCAGATTGCATAGTCGCTGGCCACCAGTAGGTAGGTCGGGCACACGTTAGCCATCAAGACGTCGGCGTGCTCTCAGTTCTCTAACTCGCCACCTTCTTCTCCTTGGAGACGCACGATTCGCTTCACATCGCAGATGTAGTCACTGATGCCCTTTTTTGCTTGCAGCTCAGGGTTGTGTAGCACCCGCCGGATGTATTAGAAGTTGTGTCCGCTTGGCGACGTGAAGAAGCTGCGATCTTCAGCAATAGGCGGCGTCCGTTGGTGTGTGTCATCAGTTCCTCCACCTTAAAATCCTCACGGAGACTGTTACTTGCGGAGTCAGCAATAGCAGCAAAGACCTTGTTTCTGCAAATATAGTACTAATCCTCATACTTTGGCCGACGCATGACTTCTCCTTCATCGTAGCTCTGTACCAAAGGTAATGCCCGCCAGCATGTGATTTGTGAACAACATTTTAGTCTGCAGCAATCACTGCTCGAACTGTTCGTTACGATGGAGTGGACGCAGCTTCACATCAGTGCTCATGACTGCCTCCGTGAACTGCAGCAGTTCGTTGTCACGGTAATGTTCACAGGGGTTCGGAGGCAGCTCCATCTCGAAGGACTCGTCCCCCTTGCTCGGTGCTTGCACGTTACTGGGTGATAAGCCTCTATCACCACCACGAGCAGCGTCACAAATCACACGTGACCGACGGCTGTCGAAGCTTTAGCAGTGGCTCCGGCTCCTTCGTGCGTTCCTCGTGTTGCGTGTACTCCCACAGCTATGGTGGTTCACACTACTGCAGCGACTTCCGCGACTGACAGGACTTGTGCTGCGGCTGTAACGGTCTTGACTTCGGAGCGCTTCCTCTTGGCACTCTTCGCCACTGTCTTCGTCGCTGTCGCTGTCCGTATCGCTAGAACTTGGACTCGATCCAGGTGATAGCGGCCGGTGCTGCGTCCGCTGGGTGTGTTTCTGTGCTCGCCGAACACACTGGGCCAGCAGCTCGACGCGTTCGGCTGCGTGTGGGCCACCGCTAGCTTCAGTTGCTTGGTTCTGAAATGGAAGACCAGCCAACACCGCTCGCAGGTACGACACCACAGAATCCAGGTCCTTGAGAACCCCAAAAATGTCCTAGAGCCCAGTAGAGTGCGATCCGTGCACTGAATCCACAGCATTACCAGTTGCATGGGGTATTCCGTTGGATAGATTCTTCTCATTGGGCACCTCAGATCTCAGATCTCAGATCTTGGTCATCGTCCATGCGCTTCAATTGGTCGCTTTTGCTATCCGGGTTTGGGCTCACAACCACCGGCTTTTATCGGTATTCAAGGCTCTGAGCGGGCTCCTGAGCTTCTGAGCTTCATCAGATTCAGGTTCCTGCTTTGATAGGCGCCACGCAGGATAGGCAGGACAGACAGTAGGAAAGACGGTCAGCACGTGTATGCCAGGCAAAGGGCCTCACCAGAGTGGCGATGATTGGATGTTTGCCTTTGAAGATGGAAAATGGCAAACATTTTGGAAATATCGTTTATATTTCTTGATTGTATTGTGGCATATCAATGTTTCAGTGAGTTTTCCGACCAAATGTGTCGGAATTGTCGGTTGCGCTGATAGCCTACCCCTATCATCCCTGATTGGTTATATATGCCCATTGCAAACAGATTCACAAGCTACTGAATCTAATTGGACAATATCGATCAGAACAGTCGTGATTGGCTACCGCGTCCCTGACAAGAGCCAAGTCAGTACGTGATCTGTCAGAATATTGATCAAATTCATCCATACCTCTGTCGCTGGCATCAGAGGGGCGGCGGCGGCCGCCTAGTTCCATGTCCATGCTCCGTCAAACTGGGCTAAGAAGGACCACAAACATTTGATCACAGCTAGTGCTCGCAGTGGTTTTTGGGAGCTAGATTCATTGGTGGAATATGAACTTCAGCGCTGCTGGAGTCGTGCCATTGGTCAGCAGTCGAGTAACCTCCAGGTATTCAGCTACCCCAGAACGACGTGCTTTTGCAATGACCAAACTATAAGTTATAGCAATTCTCAAGTTAGCATGCTCGTCGTGCTGACATGTCAAATCGTGATGAGTTCGTATCTGGTAAGTGTCGAATATTTGATCCAAAAGCAATGTTTGTACTGCTGTGTTATAGTTTACATGATAAAGTATTAGACCCCAAGATCTATGTAATATCATGATCGACTTCCATATCGAATACCGAACCAATTCGGATTTGATTCGAGTTGATCCGAATTGCTGTCGAATCGAATCGGATTGATTTGGTTTGTCCGCGGGAAAACCGAATTGGCTCGGTCCGAATTCGCACCCTCAGCAAGGGATGCGAGGCGAGCGCGGGCGGCTGGCGACGCAGCTCAAGGCCGTCTTCGCGGAGATCGAGGAGTTGTCCACCGCTTACCGCGATGCCATCGAGCGTCTGGAGGCCTCAGCGCTACCTAATCTGTCGGCGCAGTCGGCTGTGCAATGGTTCCAAATGGTGCGTTACGCGCCGGAGTGCTTCGTTCCTCGCTCACGAGCTGCTCTGCGTCGCTCACCGGGTGTGTGTCTTTCGTACTTGGCGAACGATGATTAGTATTTGCGTGTGGTAGACCTCAAGGTGCAGATCCGGCGCGGTGAGATCCGCCACCGCACAGCACACCGCTTCCAATACCCCTGCATGCACACCACCGGCACCAAAGGAGCTCTGCACTCTGGTAAGTGCTATTGGCCCAGCTCTAGTCAGTTGCTGTAAGCAGCGCAACTGCAGTTCCTCAGACGCACGAACCTTTTGTGCTTCTGGCGGGTGCAATATGTTTGGTCTTTGGCAGGTGTGAGTATCGACGATGGCGATGCGCTCTTGCGACGTCTGGAGGAGCAGAAGTTGGCGCGCGAGTCCCAGCTAGATTTGTGGATTACCCAGATGGATGGCCTCGACCGCGACGGTGTGGGGCAGTTGGACAAGCAGCTGAAGCACTGTCTCGACACATTTCTGGGGCTGCGAAGCGCTTTCTTCGCTCGTCTGGAAGTCAGCGGGGAAGACCCGAACGAGCAGCTCTTGGTCTTCGGGGACAGCGGCAGCTCCAAGCAGAGCCGAGTCTTGGAACGAGTATCGCGTAAGTGCCATGGACCAAGCACATGTGCGTGCGCAGAAGACGAGGAGCCGTGGGTGGGGTTCTCTCTCCAAGCGGGGGACGCAGAGGCCAAGAAGAGGCGAGCAGGCAGTGAGAGTCATGACGATGGCGAGACAGAAGTCGATGGTGACGTGGGGATCCTTGCTATCAAGCGGCAATGGGGCTTTGAGCAGTTGACAGGTGAGGAAGACAGTGAACAGGATGCAGTGGAATTGGCACGCGCAGCGGCAGAGCTGACGAGGCGGCGGAGAATCCACGCACGAGGACAGCCAAGTGCTGGTGAGGCGCGTCCCGTGCCGACCGCTCGCAGCCTCTATGCGAAAAAGGTGTGGTATCACCAGACACAAAGCTCAGGAGTATGCCACCCTCCAAATGACCTGTCTTACTAACAGTTCTCTTCTTGCTTCGGTGTGATCTTCGTTTACCACAGTGCGAAGCGAATGGTACCAAGCCCAAGACGTCTATCCTGACGGCACTAGTGGTGAAGAGTGGGGCTCTGCGTCTGGATCTCTCAAAAGTAGGGTTTCACTCGGCGGACGACTTGCAAGATCTGGCGGACATTTTGTCTTCAGCTGATGCGGCAGAGCTTCCGCCTGTGCTGGAGCTGGACCTGGCCAGTGGCTTCTTCAACGCGGCGGCCTTCCAGTCTCTCTGCCAGTTGCTGCGTGTGTCTCGCCTTCGCCAAACCGTGGAGAAGATGAACCTCCGTGGACTCGCATTGCCTCGACAAGACGACTTCATAGTGCTTCTCCGGCTTCTTTGTGGCGGGGTGACTGAGGTTCCTGGAGCTCTTGGTGGACTCGTCCAACTGAAGATGCTGGATCTTTCACACAACACCATGCGGAAAGCGGGAGCCGCACAGCTGCATCCTCTTCTGGTGAGTCTCCCGCAACTTGAGAGGCTTTCTCTCGAGTCTTGCTTCCCACCCCCAAGACCATCGCAGCCTCTCTGCAATGACCAAACGGAGGTGAATGATCTGGTGCGAACGGCGCTCACAATCGTTGCCACGCGCCTTACAAGCTTTGCCTTTGGCTCCAATTGCGTGGACGTGAGGCCAGGATGGATTGATCCACTCTTTTCTCCGGAGAGCGCGCTACACGAACTTTATCTGCAAGAATTGAGCACTCCAGAGGCTCCAACAGAGAAGGTCGACGGGACACTCGATGGGATGGAGGTAGACTGGCAGGCCAGCGATGCTTGGGACGTCCAGCAGCTCGAGACACTGGCGTGGTCAAGTGGGAGCAGCGTGCTGTCAGTGAAGTTATTTGGCGCTCTGAGTACTGGGTTGCAAGACGGTTTCGCCCAGTTGAAGCACCTGAAGCTGGCAATCGGAGCTACGGATACCAGAGCACATTGTGATACGGAGGGAGGCCGAGTCTGCTGGGACAAGAAGGTCGTTGAACTGATGGGCCACATTGCTGTCTACGGAGTGCTCAAGTCCTGCAAACTCCATCTACTCGTGGAAAGCGCCAACAGATCTCAAGACCTCCGTGCAGCTACAAAGCACTTGCTGATGGATGGACTGCGCGAGTGCGAGTCACTGACACTGCGTCTGCCACACATGCGATTAACCGCAGTTGAACTTCATGACTTGCTGAGGTGTGCCGATCTCCCAAAGATGAGCAAGATGCACCTGGCGGTTGCGTTGGTGCCCGACGGAGGTGAGCCCCGCAGCTTTGGCGTATGCTTTCGCAGAGAGCGGGTCTTGGCGCTTCAAGATTTCACACTGGAGCTGCACGTTCCACTCTACCAGCATAGCAGCACCCTTGACAACCCCCCTGCTTTTAGCTCCAATGCACGGACGCTTGCTCGAGAGCTGGAGACGTCGTGGACTGCGCTAGACCCGTCGCAGACACTGGAGAAGCGCCAATGTGTGTTTTCAGAGCCACAGGGCGGTCCCCGTCGTCTGAATCAGTCCACGGTGGTCTATCGCTGCTGTTTTAGCGCTGTATTTTGAAACCCGCGCCTGTGCTCCATAATATCACCTCAATGCTCCTCCTGCAAGTTGTCCACCACGTCGTTAGGGTCCATCGAGGCTGCCAAAGCGCGCACGGGCGGCCTCAAGACTCCGCATCTCACGCAGAAGTGCCTTTGCCTCTTCGTTCTCGGGGCCTTGGACGTCTAGCAACCGGTTGCAGAAGAGTGTAGCCTCTGTATACTGCCCCAGTTGCTTGTAGTAGTTGGCTAGGAACAAGATGGCTGCCAGTGCGTGAGGAGTGTCCACGCGAATATTGGCCCCACTTCCCCCAGGCAGCATGACCACCTCACCCTCGTCTTCGTCCCCGCGTCCACCTTCCACTTGCATCGTATCTTCATCCTCGTCCTGCTCGCGTAACGACTGGGCAGACACACTGGGCAGTCCAAGGTGGAGCTGATAGTACTTGGCAGCCTCGTGCTGCTCACCGCGCAGTGAATAGATGCGTCCCAAGTGATAAGACGCGATGCCCTCGCGATCCTGATTACCAACAGCGCGTTGAAAGCAGGCGAGCGCTTCGTCCGCCTTGTTGAGCTTTTCATAGCAGCCTCCCAGTGCGCACCACATCCGTGCGTCGTAAGGTCGGATGGCCGCAGCCTTGCGGTAGTAGTAGATGCTGTAGAGGAACATATTGAGGATCTCGTAGGCCTGGCCAAGGCCATACCAGGCACGGTAGTCACGCTCGCTCAGGTCCACGGCGTGGCGATAGGCTTCGATGGCGGCGCTTGTGTTCTTCATCTCAATGTACTCGTGGCCGATGAGCGTCCAGGCAGAGATGAAGTTTGGGTCCAGTTTGAGTGCGCGGTGGAAATACACAATGGCGCGGTCGTGCTTGTTCTTGACGGAGTAATAGTTCCCGATGATGCAGCACGTCTCCGGCCGGTACTTTTCCACCTTGAGTGCGCGATGGGCCAGGCGACTGAGCTCTGTCTTGTCCTCCTTCACGTACAGCACGTTCGAATACACGTCCATATTTTCTATGCGATGCGGGTCTCGAGCCGAGAGTCTCTTGAACTGCTCCTCCGACTGGTCAAAGTCGCGAGTATGGTAGCTGGCCAACGCCTGTTGCGCCAGTAGATAGGTGCTCTGCGGGAACAGGCCCTCTAGGTGTGTCAACAGCGCGCGCGCGGTGTCGTTCTGCTGCTGGTCCATGAGCACATGAGCCTGGAAGAGCTGGAACATCCACGGACAGCTGGCGGCCAGGATGGCATCTTCATCCTGCACCACACGACAATGCACCGCACCGCGCCGCACCATGCAAAGGAACATGGGTGAGTATAACCGACTTCTGCTGCACCTGCTGGCCTGTCAGAGTGACACGTACATTGGAGGTGAAGGGAGAATGCGCCGCCAATTCCATCCAGGCTGACCAGTTCCATGGATAGCGACGGATGGAATCGATGAGGATGAAGCGCGTGGTAACGTCAAAGGTGAGTGTGGTGGAGACGCTCGAGATGCTGAGTCGACGCTGGCGGTCACTGAGCTGTTGCTGGCGTTTCTGCTCCTCTGCGTAGTCTGCGCGGTGCCGCGTCTTCATGCTCACGGGCGTGGAGGACTGTACCTGAGTGCTGCCTGTGCTGGTGCTGTAGCCCAGACGCTTGAGCACCACAGCGTAGAGGTAGAGTCCAAAGCCGTCCAGGGAGTTCTGCTGGTAGGAGCTGCTCAGTGCCAGGTAGAGATCCTTCAGGTGCGGGTTTGTGCCGCTGCGGTGAAGGTTGCGGTCCACGTCTAAGACAAGCACGGCGAATGGCGGGTTTGACTCTCAGTGATAACATGGGTGACGCACATCACATGACTCAATCCAGCGCCAGATCTTCCGCACCTTTACCGGCGCCCGTGATGTTCATCTCCAGATCCATCTCTTCCTTGGCTTTCTCCCCAGCCTAGCACAGCAGCAGCAGCAGCAGCAACAACAGCAGTAAGAGGCAGTATCAGCGTCGCGCACTTTGCCTTGCCCATAGCCAGAAACCTCGCCATGGAGACGTAGCGTACCAGGTAAAGCGCGTAGTGCTTGAGGAAGCGCGACTTGTGCGAGGGCGTCCGCTTGGGCGTCGCACTCGAGCCGCCAGTACCGGGCGACGCATCGGAGGCAGCACTCAGCAGCTGATGCGCTCGCAAGTACTCGCCCACGTCGAAGGAGGCCTTGGCTGCCTCGAAGCGGTCGGCTTCAGCCCAGTCCTCCCCCTCCAGCGACTCATCCTGCGGCCCGTCTCGTCCGGCTCCGACACCACCCACGCGCCGACGCCGCGCTGCCTCCGACATCCCCAGCAGCAGCTCCGCCGCGAACTGCGCCGCCTGCTTGAGTCCGCGGCCGCGCAGCTCCCGCACAGCCACGCGCAGTTGAGCCACGGCCGCAGCCTCCGTCTCCATCTCCGCCGCCATCTCCGCCAGCGCTCGCTCCTGCCGGATACGCTTGCGTTCTGCTGCCGAGCGCCCGAAAGCCCGCTATCATTCGGGCAGAGCTGGGACATAGGGGGCGATTCTGGCTCGGATAGGGGGCGATTCTGGCTCGGATAGGGGGCGATCGGGTCCAACTGCCCCCAACCGCCGCGCACCGTTGGACGGCCACCCGAACTGCACGAGTCCGAGCGACCAGGTGGGCGTGCTCCACGTCCACGCCGCGCGCAGAGCTGTCGTGGCGGGCGAGCGCCAAGCTGCGCGCGGTGCGAGCTCGAGAAGAGCCTCTCGCTCGCTGGTGGCGCTGCGGTGCGTTTGGCCCGTCCAGAGCGAGCGCAGCACTCGTGGCCTTGAGCGGCCGGGGCCCGTCGACCGCCCGTGGAGAGAAGAGCTTGGGGAATGGACGAGGGAGTGCGTCGCGCGCTCTGCAGCGCACGAGTAGCCTCGAGTCGGAGGCAGGAACATACAGACGGAGTAGTGGACAGGCTAGCTCCGACACTACCTCGGACTTGAAGCTGCCGGCAAGTTGTTGTATTTCCAAGCACGAAGCCGTCTGCATGCGCTTCTCCTCCTCCTAGGGGGCGCGAGCACGCGCGCGACTCTAGTCCCGCAGCTGCCTGGCCAGCTCCTGCGCCGTCAGTTCCTGCGGGATGGAGCCCTGCGCGAAGCCAGCGCCGCCGCCGCCGCGTCCGCCCAGCGGCTTGACCACTTGCTGCAGTAGCTTGCCAGCATGCACGCGGGCGTCCTTGTTGACCACGCAAGCCACCTGCGCCCCCACCGCCACCAGAAGCACCGCGTCAGACGCCGCCTGCTCCGCCAACAGCTCCGCTCGCCGCTTAAGCACCTTGGAGAGCTCACCGCCGCCAGGTACCTCCAGCGCGTGCAGCTCCACGCGCGGTGCGGACACCCCGCCTTCCACGCGGCCGACGGCCAGAGGCGTGGATGGGAGAGCGGCCAGTGCGTCACCCAGCGCCTGTGCACGACTCTCCAGCTGCTTCATCTGCTTCTGCATCTTGGCGAGGCGCTCCGCCACCTTGGCGGGGGTAGTGGCCAGCTGCGCCGCCACGCCGTCCAGTGCCTGCGCCTTCCGCTGCAGGTGTCGAGCCCCCGCCAGCCCCGCCACAGCCTCCACGCGCCGAGTGCCAGCCGCCACGGAGCCCTCGCTCACCAACGCAAAGGGGAACACCTCCCGCGCGTTGGCGACGTGCGTGCCGCCGCAGAACTCGCTCGACACCGACGCGTCCTCCCCGCCGGCTTGTCCACTGGCGCCGCCGCCGACGCGCACGACGCGCACCAGGTCGCCATACTTGTCACCAAAGTTGCAGATGGCGCCACTAGCCTCGGCCTCGGCGCGTGGCAGTTGCTGCGTCGTGACCACCAGCTCCTTCGCCGCAAACGCGTTCACTCGAGCCTCCACGCGCGCCACCTGCTCCGTGGACAGCGCGCCAAAGTGCGCAAAGTCGAAGCGCAGGCGCTCGGGTGTGACCTGCGAGCCAGCCTGCGTCACGTGCTCCCCGAGCTCCAGTTTGAGCGCGCGCTGCAGTAGATGCGTGGCCGTGTGGTGGACGGCGCAGCCTGAGCGGAAGTGGCGGTCCACATGCGCCTCTACCTCCACCGTCGGCTCGAGCAGCGCCGTCGCCTGCTCCAGCGTCACAGCAGCAGGCAGCGCGCAGTGCAGAGCGATGGCTTCGTCCCCCACACGTGTCGTGTCCAGCACTCGGAAGACGACGCGGGAGCCGTCCGCAGCGGTCACCAGCAGCTCGCCTCGGTCGCCCGCCTGGCCGCCGCCTTCCGGATAGAACGGACAGCGGTCCAGCGTCACGCACAGCGCAGCACTCTCGTCCTCCCCCTGCGGGGCTTTGCCCTTCTTCTTCTTCTTCTCCTTCTTCTCCCCAGAGACGGACTGGGCCCAGACGGCCAGCACTCGGGCGTCCTGCACCTGCAGCTGGTCGTAGCCCACGAACTCACTCACCACTGCGGCCGGCGTCTGCTGCGGCTGCTTCTCTTGCGGCTGGGCGTGGTGGACTGCAAAGCCATGAGCGCCGCTGGCCACTTGTCTGTGCGCCTCCATACTCGCCTCGAAGCCTGACACGTCCACGGCGAGCCCCCGCTCTTCCGCCAGCACCTGGGTGATGTCTAGTGGGATGCCGAACGTGTCGTAGAGACGGAAGGCCTCGGCGCCTGGCAGCAGTTGCTGCCCCCGTTGTGCCCGGGAGAAGGCTTTGTCCAGAGCGCGACGGCCGTTGCGCAGCATCTCGTCAAAGGCGCGCTCCTCGTTGGCCACGATGGCGCGCATTTGCGGGAAGCCAGCCACCGCCGTCCACTCGGGCACGGCCACAGACGCCAATAGCCCACCTGGGCCGCTCTGCACGCCCAACTGCTGGGCGTGGCGGATGGCACGACGCACAATGCGCCGCAAGACGTAGCCACGCCCAACATTGGACGGGAAAATGCCGTCGTGCAGCAGGGCGTACGTGGCGCGCAGGTGGTCGCTCACGACCCGAAGTGTGCGGATCTCGCGACCCGAGCCAAATTGCGGCGCCTGGGCGTCGAGCTCCACGTCCAGCGCGGAGGAGAAGCTCAGACCCGAGGACGCCTGACGGTTGGCGTCCAGCACGCCAGCCACCTCGCGCAGCACCGGCACGAAGCCATCCGTGTGGTAGTTGGAAGGCACGCCTTGCAGCACAGAAGCCATGCGCTCCAGCCCCATGCCAGTGTCTACAGAGCGACGAGGCAGTGGCTGCAACTCGGAGGCGCCGTTGTCGCGGAAGAACTGCATGAAGACAAGGTTCCAGAGCTCCAGGAAGCGCTCGTCCGGGTCGGCGATGTGGTCGCCCAGGTCCCAGAAGACCTCGGAGCACGGCCCACAGGGTCCCGAGTCGCCCATGGCCCAGAAATTGTCCTGCTCATCCAGAGAGATGATCTTGCTGTCAGGCAGGCCAGCGATCTGCTTCCAGAGACGTCGCGCCTCTGTGTCGCTGGCGAGAACCGTCACGTGCAGTCGTGCCACCGGCAGCTGCAGCTCCTGGGTGAGGAAGCGCCAGCAGTACGTGATGGCCTGCTCCTTGAAGTAGTCGCCGAAGCTGAAGTTGCCCAGCATCTCGAACATGGTGTGGTGGCGTCGGGTGAGCCCCACTTGCTCCAGGTCGTTGTGCTTCCCTCCGGCGCGCACGCAGCGCTGGGCCGACGTGGCGCGAGAGTAGCCTCGCGCCTCAGCACCGCCATCTGCATCCAGGAAGGCCTGCTTGAAAGGAACCATGCCCGCGTTCACGAACAGCAGCGAGTCGTCGCCCCCGGGAGGTGTCAGCGGAGCGCTGGGCACCACGCGGTGGCCCTGCGCCTCGAAGAAGGACAGGAAGCTCGCACGGAGCTCAGCGCTGGACAGTGCGTGCATCCCGCGCCTGTGGCCAGCACCGGGGGGCCTGGCCACGCGCGCACAGGTGGACGCCAGTCGAGCGCCGCCGCCGCGCACTCGCAGCATCGCGGCAGCACAGAGAGATGGAGGTGTCGCTCGGCGCCGCTTTGTGGTGTGGGGCGGAGCTGCTCGCCCACGCCCACGCCATGCTTGTCAACGCGCGAGAAACTCCAGTAAGGAATACACAGGCCAGTCGGTATGCCACAAGAGGGTCTCTGACCGCACCCCAGAATCCCGTCAACCCCGCGCAGGAAGTCAAAGGCAGAGAAGAAGGCGCAGCAGCCAGGAGCAGCGGCGGCAGCTCGGCGCGAGACCCATGGATGCCGACGCGTATGCGGCCGCCCAGGCGCGGCAGATGAAGGCGCAGACACAGCCCAGCCGAGGGGAGGCAGAGGCCGAAGAGATGCAGCACATGCTGCAGTTCCTGGACGCGTCGCTGGTCTCGCCCCCCTCCGCCTCGGGCAGCGACGTCCGACAGCAGCAGCAACAACAGCCACAGGCCGTGCACCCCACTGAGGAGATGCATGAGGTGACGACGCTCAATGAAGACGACAACGGCATGTACACGGAGCTGGGCGACGTCTTCAATCTCTTCTTCAATCTGGACCCGGGCGACAGCAGCGACCCAGTGGTTCAGCAGCAGTACATGGCCTTCCAGCACCAACAGCAACAGCGATGCAGCGAAGGAGGCCGGAGCAGCAGTGGTGGTCGCAGTCTTGGCCCCAGTCCCGCCGCAGCAGGCGATGCGGCGGCCAATTCGTCCCAGCGAGTGCAACTGCCGCGCTCCACGTCTGTGAGCAGTAGTCAGGGCGGTAGTGACAGTATCTCACCTGTGGGGCTGCTGAACGGTTACCCGTCCATGTCTCCCGCCACGATCAACTGGCTGCAGTCGCTAGTGCCTTCCGCCAGCTCCGAGAGCCTCTCGGGGCTTATCTCGCCTGCTACGCTCTACAGTGCCAGCGGCGGGTCCGGAATGGGGAATGCCAACAGCCTGGGTGGACCGGCAGGAAGCGCAGGAGGGACCATTCCAGGCGAAAGCAGCGCGGGTGGCGGCGTGACGGGGGCAAAGAGCGGCGGCATCCCTCGGTGCGTTTGACTTGTGATGCAGCCACTGCTGCTGCGACTCGTGTGAAGCTCATACTGTGTGTACTGTCCCTTTATCGTGCACCGGCAGATCTCCATCGTGTGAAATGATCGACTGGAAGGCGTATAATGACGCACGCAGCACGGAGGAGAAGACGCAGAAGGAACCGGCCAAGTGGCGTGTGATCCCGCAGCACGGCCCACACGCCGACCCGACAGTCAGCACCAGCGTCCCCAGCAGCACAGGCGGCAACACCACACACTCCTTCATCAGACCATCGCCCGGAGCTAGTGCTGTTGGTGGCAGTGGCGCCTTGCCCTCGGCGAACGCAGCCTTTCAGGAGATGCAGATAAGCGACTGCTCGACGGGGGAAGTTAGCGAAGACGGCGGTCTGCGGACGCATCTGTCTCGACAGTACGAGACCATCAAGAGCACAGTTGTGTCAATTGTGGGGGCGTTGAGCGCACCGGCGTCGCCCTCGTCAGACAACACCAGTGCGTCACAGCTGCAGTCCCAGGGGCAGCAGCAGCAGCAGGAGCCGCTTGACTATTCGACGTCTGCGAAGCAGACGAGTGGAGCCTCCTCCGCTTCCACCTCGCGTCTCACAGCACAGCAGCAGATGCGCATGCACCTGGCTGCCAAGAAGATGGCGGACGATAAAAACAAGCGGAAGGCCGTCGTGTCGCCCGAGTACGTGCAGTACGGCAGTCCAGCGTCACTGCCGACATCCGTGGCCGAGTCAGCGCCTGCCAGCGCGTCCATGGCTGAGGAGCACGTGAACACAGTCAAGGTGGAGCCGGTGCAGTTTGCGACGCAGGTACCGGAGCCCACGGGTCGTCGGCCTTTCAAAAAGACGCTGCACCAGACGAGTGTGCCAGCGACCACTCTACAGCCTCAGCCTCAGCCTGAGCAGCACCACCATCACCAGACCACTGCGTCCGCTGCCGCCTCCGTGTATGGGAAAGACACTGGTGTGCGCTGCAAATGCACTGGCAAGTGTCGCAATGCGCGTTGTGCCTGCGTGAAGGCGGGCTTGGTGTGTGGCGCGCAGTGCAAGTGCGTGAGCTGCGCCAACCCGTTCGTGCCCATGGCGCGCGAGGGCATCGACATCCAGCTCATGGTGCACGACGTGTGTCTGATGCAGTACCTGTCCAAGGTCAAGGACATGCAGGAACTGCTGGACTCGACAGTGAGCTACGAGTGCTGCGAGGGTGGCGGCGTGGTGCAGGTCAAGCACACGGTCGAGCACGGCTTTGCCTGTCCGCACTGCGGCGCGCACTTTACCTACTCGTGGTGCAACAACCGACTGTGTCCGGATGCCAAGAAGCCGCGACGTCACTGCACCAAGTGCCGACGCTGTGGCGACCACCGCAACCAGCACTGCGACCTGTGCAACCACTGCTACTTTGCCGGAGTGGCCAACAGCTTCCGCTGCAGTTGCCAGTCTGCAGGCGGGAAGGCCAGTGGCACCAGTGGCGTTAAGACGCGTGCTGTGGTACCCAATATGATGCATCGCGACGCAGACGCAGGCGCCCGTAAGCAGAGCAGTGGGGAGCAGTCGACCCAGCAGCAGCATCCCTATGGCGGTGGCGACCCAACTGCTGAGGGGAATGCGACGAGGGACGAAAACTCGAATGCCAACAACGCAGCGCCTGCGGCCAGCGCTGAGGGTGAAGATGACTCGTGTAAGATGCAGTGAGGGAAGGTGACTGTGGAAATAGGATGACATGGATGCGGCCTTGTTCATACGTAGCTGAATGCGGAGAACGTCCCGAGTGGAAGCAGACAGAGCCCAGACACGAGAGCCAGCAGCAGCACGCAGGCATGAGCAGACGTTGCGAGCTGCAGAGCGGCGTTCTCGAGGCTGGGCGTGCAGACGACCACAGGTTTGTTGGTATCTGGATCCACCGCATTGTCTTTGAAGGGCGAGCCTGGATAAGGTGCGCGGTAGTAGACGAGTTGTTGGTCCTACACGAGAGGGAACGACACCCATGAGTGCATCGTGACCTGGTGGCGAAAGAGCCCAAAGCAAAGGAAGACGAGAAGAAACGTACGATCCAGGTAGAGCTGACTTCGGCTGAGCGCGCGTTGACGTACTTTGGGTCTCCGCAGCGCCAGAGGTCGCTCGAGAGCTGGCAGGCCGTCATGTAGTTCTCGCAGACGCTGCGGCACAGCAGGAGACTGCGGCCCTCGGCGTCGCAGCGGGGGAAGTTGAGCCAGCAGAAGTAGTTGCGGAAGGCGTTCTCGCAGTCGGCGTTCTCCACGAAGCGCGGCGTGACCGAGTCGGGCCCTCCCCACTCGTCCGTGCCTGCGTCCTGCAGGGTCTCGTTGGTCTCGTGCAGTTTGCGCTGCGTCACGAGCTTGGTGAACATCTGCTCCACGAAGCGGTCCTTGGCCAGCGCCGAGTGGTTGTACCACAGACTCTGGTAGCGCGGCAGGCAGGCCGTGTAGGGCACCACGGCCTTGCAGAAGGGCAGCAGGAGGTCAAAGTCCGTCGGCTCGGTGCACTCGCCCGTGTCAGCCCCCGC
Organism: Halophytophthora batemanensis; assembly: GCA_023338225.1. NCBI lineage: Eukaryota > Oomycota > Peronosporomycetes > Peronosporales > Peronosporaceae > Halophytophthora > Halophytophthora batemanensis. The sequence goes on from JAADYK010000558.1 coordinate 15,401, forward strand.
TAGCAGACAGGCCTGTGTGTGTGGCAGCTGCAGCGCAGTCAGCAGCAGCACGGGCGACAGGAGGGGCCAGAACAGCCATCGCGCGGGGCTGAAGCTAGTCGCTGGACGCAGCGACGCGGTGTCCATCGACTGCAGCGCGGAGTGTGGCATTGAGTCCAGGCTTGGTGGCTTCGAGGAGCGTGTCTTTTCAGGACCGCCTTTAGATATGGGATCTCGTCAAACGAATCTCGCTATTGCTGTCTACACCTGGGACGACGGAGGATATGAAGAGGCAGGCGGAACAGCCTCATTCGCGCGCCATGCCTGTTGCACGCTACAATCTCTTGCCGCCACTGTTGCCTGTTCTGCACGAGCACTGCTTCACCAATCTCCCATTTGGTTTGCATTTCCTGCCCAACTGCTCCGCCGATCCGACGCACCTTGGCATCCTGCAACCCCTAGCTTCCAATCGACGTCCATTCTGGAACAATTTCTCGGTGGTGTTGAACTCGGGCTTACACCGCAGCGTTGCTCTGCCGACTCCCCCACGAACAGCTTACCAGAAACCAGAACGAACGCTTGAGGAACACAACGTCGATCTCTTAGCATTCCATTCAGGCATGGGCTATCCCAGATGTACCCTGCGAGCTACCGGTCAGTTTCTTGCTTGAAAGAAGCCCTCCGCGATCAGCCATCTTCTCACAGGAGTGTACGCCTCGATTTACCATCAAATTACCATGAGATACTAAGTTCTGTCCTGGCCCTAGTGGACATACCGTTTGCTGTTCTAGGTCGATGTGTGTGAGCAAGCTCACGCGCGCCTGACACCGCGGAGTAGGCGTCTCCGGGCACCCGGACTCCAGGAGCCCGAGTGAGCAGGTGCTCGTTCTTGAGGTAGATGTTGCGCGCGGCGTTCACGTCGCGGTCAATCGTCAGGCTGCAGTGGGAGCACGAAAAGACCTTCTCGCTGGTGATGCTACGGTTGAGTTTCCCGCAGCACGAGCATGTCTTCGTCGTGTAGTGCTCTTCACACTTGATCATCGTTCCTCCTGCACGAGCCACCTTATACGACAGCAGTGTCTTGAACTTGTAGGGAGAACACGCCAGCATTGCGCGCGAGGTCTTACTGGAGATGCGCTTCTGCTTTGACGTCATGACTTGCGTCTTGAACGACGGGAGGAGGGCTTCCGTGTAGTTCGTTGAGAGCCAGCTGGACACCTCGTGGTGCATGTCTGCGACCAAGCCCTCACACGACGGAAGCTGCCCTTCAAGCGCTTGCCCATGCGATGACACTTGCATTTTTACATCTTCGCCCGGCGGGAGATCAACCGGTCGATTGCGAGGCATCGGCGGAATATGCACTCCTTCTTGTCATCCACGCCTAGCGTCAGTCCGTCGGGGTCGTACATCGTGATGAAACTCCGAACTCCTGGGTCAATCGCGCACGCTTGGGTACCGGAAGTCTGCGCAAAAGTCTTGACGCGAGGGACGCAGAGGTAAAAGCGCTCGTCGCAAGTGCGCTGAAGCAGGACGGAGAACTGGAGTTCTGGCATCTCCCCCTTGATCACAAAACCCTCGGTCTTGGAAAAGCCAAAGAATGTGGGCTTGAACCGGACGAGACCTCTCGATGACTTGAAGCCTCGAGCCCGTAGCTCGATGGAGGAAGAGTTGTCCTTCTTCGACTTGAGTCTGAGCTTTGGGAACGTCGTCCTTTTGCCCTTCTCCTTGAGCGCTTGATACAGAGCCTTCGACGACTCCAGCGCCTTCGTGAAGTCTCGGAATGCCGAGTCCATGACTTCTTCAGGCACCTCAAGGCGGTGGGCGGAACAGTAAGTCGCCAGCGTGCGTTTCTGCGATATCGGGCGGTACTTTGCGACCAGCTCAGACTTCTTGAGCGCGTAGCAGTCCTCTCGAGAACACCTAACAACGCGTCAACTCGAGGCTTTTTTGGTATCACGAGTATCACGAGTAGCTGATTGACTAGATCCCATCTGTGATTGTACCGCTTTCGTAACCGGTATCTTCGGTTTGGCAGGCTTGCGTAGGAAAATTGAGCTACCTTAGGGGTTGTTGGCAATGGACTTTCGCTTATCGTCTTATGTACCTTATGCAGACGTGTGCAATTGATAGTGGAGCCAGATTTGTCGGAAAGAGTTCCTATGCTCCAAAGTTGCCGTCCATTGGCTATAAACCTGACCACGTGCCTCAGCTCATATCTTGACTAACGCACCAAAAGCAGAAGCAGAAACAGCCAACAGAGCTCTACACGACAGCTACCCAAGGCTACGCGCCAGCCACAAGCAGCCAGCCCGTTCAACAGAGCGGCAAAACAGACCAGAA
>JAADYK010000559.1:0-17664 GCA_023338225.1 Halophytophthora batemanensis
ACTGTAGTTCATAAGCAGACTCATCTCGCCGAAACCCTTCCCTGGGTACATGAAGACGCGCTTCTTCTTTTTCCTTTCCCCGGGATCCATCTCGTAGCTGTTTTTCTGTGGCCGCACTTGGGAGTTCCTGCCAGAGCTTGCGGTCCGTGGTGCGAGACTCAAACTTGATAGCGCTCTCCCAAAGCGCTTTTTCGGTGCCTCAGCTTCACCATTTTCTTTACCACCCAAGCCGCGGAGTGCACTTTGGCCGTTCACAGGAGTCTCTTCTTCGAGCGCTTCATCTGACTCATACTCGTCACTTGATTCCATCTCCAGCTCTTCGTTGGCATGTTCATCCTCGTCGTCTTGGTCACCTTCAGCTCGAGAGAGGATGGTGAATGCTGGTTTCTGTTGCTTAGCAGCATTGCAGACTTCGCAGACCCCGCGGTTGATCAGGAACATCTCGTCACCCGTTTCACCCTTACGAACCACGTAGTCATTTGGCATGTACACGCGCACGTCCAAGTGGAGCACGATCTGCATGGCGAAGGCTTGCGAGCAACCCTCCCAGTAGGGGATCCGATTCACCACAGGCATGTACTTGTAGACCCCCACTTCAAGCTCCAGGCTGTGAGCGAGTTCGCGCCGGAATCTGGCGATATCTCCATCCAGTGACTTGTACTCGGTCCAGACGTGCGTGTAGTACTGATGCACACGCTCTTGCAGCGGCGGAGGGAGCTCCATCTTGCCCATTGTATCGAACACGGACTCCATCTTCTGATGGTAGGTGTCCGCATTGGCGTTGAAGTTTGCGACGAGCATTGCCACGTTGCCAAACACTATGGCAATATTGATGGAGCCTAGCATCATGGCTGTGGAGGCGAACACATTCTCTTCCCACGTCCCGGTGTTACCCGGATCGCCTTGGATAAAGCCGATAACCCGATGAAAATCCGCAGCCCACTGCTCTCCAACCCCACGATCGCTATCAAAGTGATTCTGTGCCACGCCGCGCCAGAAGCACGCCATGTAGTGCGCAAGTACCACCACAAACCACAGGAGCTTGGCGATTTTCAGCAAGTTCGAGTAACGCGAGTACTGAAACTGCTGCGCCATGCGCTTGCTGATTTTGCAGACACGTCTGAAGAGGAGATTGTGCTCGCGGAAACCGAGACGCAGAAGACGAAGCATGATCAAAGCTGTCTCGTGGTGGAAGATGGTCTTGGGAACGTGCTCGTATGATCCGACACAGAGGCAGTAGACGATGTAGAAAGGTATGGCAGAGAATATATCCATCCCGGACCACTTGCTGAGGTAGTTTCGCGCGATTTCACTCCTTGACGTCACCACCTCCTCCCCGTCAATGAATCCTGTGTTGAAACTCAGCAGGATGTGCACGATGAACACGATTTCCGTGACCATCCCAACGCAGGTCGTCTCAAACGACCCATTTGGGAAATAAATGCGGGAGAATGGCAGGTAATAGAGTTGGAAGTGATAAACAGCGAGCATCAACAGGTCGTGAAGCCTGGCAACAACACTTCCGGGCATGATGGGTTCCTTCAGAGATCGCCACGCGCGAATCCAGGTCGTCCGCTTGCTTAGGTTGTAGAGCAGGCGACCCAGTGAGAAGCGCTGTTTCTCATGCGCCGTCTCCTTATCACCGATGGGCTTGTCGATGACAACGCTGTTTGCGCGAGTAAACAAAAACGACGGCTTCTCCTCTGGCGTGAGCTTCCGAAGTTTGAATTTCCGCAGCATGGCTTCGTAGTCTCCCGTCTTCATTTCGATAGCGTACAGATTCCGCGCGGATAGTTTTCTAGTGAAGCTGGAGAGACCACCCTGAGGCGTCTTTGCTGACACCGAGCGCTTCTTGATCATGGGCGGAGGGGTCCAGCGCTTCTTGACCAAGGTCGCCGGCGGAGAGGGTATCTTGGTCAGTGGCACAGGTGTCGAGTGTTTCTTGATCGTGGGTACTGCCGTCGAGCAATTCGGTATCGCGGGGCTCTCCTCCATGGTGGTGTTGCGCTTGAAGCAATGTGGCGTCACTGGAGGCCTTGGGAATTGGGTGCGCTGAAGGTGGTGATTTGTGGTTTGAGTTTCCCGAGCTCGACCTCGCAAGCGCCAGGAAAGCTGCGCGATGAACGGTCGCACCAAAGATGCTATTCAAGACGTCGGTTGGAGAGTGAAACCCCCGGGTTTATACCAGGAGGACGATCCCCCTCGGATCTCTTTGTTCGTCCACCGTGAATTGTACAAATATCCTGATCCAGAGGCCATAGAGCCAAGCCTTGCATAGGTGTTGGATCGCCATTTGTACCCGCGCACAAGTACGAGTCACATCACAGCAGGCAAACCTTGTTGGCGAGAGCCTATGGTTGGTTAGGACAGTAAAAACTTTCCCGAGAGCAATGTTGGATCTACCACGTATCTCGTCAGAAAGGTGCAGCGAACAGCTGACAGAACTCTGCATGAGTAGGAAAGATATAAGCAAGCAATTTAGTTAACAGTCTTGTAGAAATTGACCAGCAAAGTGGCGCTGTTTCCAACCATTTCAAGACTGGTTTCACACCGCATCAAACTTGAAATCTTGTTGTGACGAAGTTGCTCTGAGAGCTGACCAACCGCTCCTTGATATGTATCTGCTCGACAAGTCTTCGGCATTAGACATTGAGTGGCCCATGTCAATCTGATCATCCTTGGCTATGACCCTCTAAGCCCCCAGGAGGGATCGAGACTTTGGGCGTGCTTGGAGGTGAAGTCGATAGCATGGCCCGCTTCAACCAGCGTATCCAGCTCCGACGGGAGACTATGCAGCCTTGATAATTTGCGCGGAGGAGCCAAAGCTGTCTCGTTTGGCCCTGCTTCGTGCATGGAGCGTCTGCGGTTCCCACCAACGTCTGGTGATATGGCCGGTTTTGTAGACTGCTTTGGGGAACTCACTCCAACCTGTCGGCTCCACAGTTGGTCAGCGAGCGACATCTCGGTCTCTCGATCGGAGGATGATGGCGATTCACGTGTGAGGTCGTCCAGAGAGAGTGAAGGAGTGGTTATCCGCATGAACGTAGAGCTGAGTAGACGCCGCAGTTGCGGTCTACGACTCGCGGATGCCACTTCGAAGGGAGGTTGATCCGGCTGCACCATTGGGGCCGTATTCTGTCCGGCAGTATCTGCTCCCGAGCTACTTCCGTATGTACCGTGACTTTCAGCAGTTGGCACCTGCATTTCGCACGCAGTGCGATTGCTTCTGAGAGGATTGAGATTCTGTCTCGGCTTGAAGCGCATTGGGGTCAAATGTTTTCGCTGGAGAGGGGGGTCACCACGAAGCAGTCCCTCACGTGGCAAATTGGCAGATTGGCCGAGACTGATGGCACTGCTGACACGCTGGAATCGAGGGCGAGTCGGTAGTGATGGTGGTGCAGGCTCCGTGGCAGCAATATCGCCTCTCAAAGTGACAGGAGAAGCATCCGCCTCTTCCAGTTCTGATGCCAATGCCGAACTAGTGTCCTCTTGGGGTGGTAATGGCTGTGCGGTTGGGTGCACCTGATCCAGACGCTCCTTCACGGATTTCAACTCGTTTTCGATCCGAATGACGGCGCTAGTCATCACCCGCATCATCTCCATCAGTTCGTCGCGGTTGCTACCATTGTTCTCCGTTGTGCTTGGGGACAAGTTTGGTGAGGTGGTTGGTGCCACAGCAGATGACGATGACACTGAAGGTTCAGTTTGTGCTGACTTTGGTGGGGTTCGATCCATCTTCACCGCTGGCACCGTAGGACTTGAACCGAGGTCAGACGTTCTTTGACCCCCACCCTCACAGCAACAAAGACAGTGGTAGTGGCCATCGTCATTACTATTCATACTAGGATGTCCTAGGGGCGGCAGCTGCTGGTCCAGCGACTTGTTAGATCCTTGCAAACCAAACCGGATGGTTTCGTCGGGTATGTCCACGTCCAAGCGCTCCACAAGGGCGTTAGCAGCTTCGGTTGATGTCAGTGTCGCGTCCACGTCAGCAAACGTGGCTTTCGATTCGCCGTTCCACTCGCGATGACGGCACACGACGTCACACAACTCTTCCCAGCTGAACGGAAACTCGCCCTTCTCCATGCAGTCGCGCAGCATGTGCATGAGCACCGTCCGTCGGTCTTCTGGGTAGCGAGAAATGATTCGCTGGAAGGTGGCACGGTCGAGGATGCACATTTCAACGTACGTTACTGCCCGGATATTGAGTGGCTGCTTGTAGTTCATGAGCAAGCTCAACTCGCCGGAGGTCTGACCTGGGAAAAGCAATCGTGGGACCTGGTTTTCGGTCGAGCTTTTCTGCGACGAGTTTGCAATAGCCTTGAGACTGGCTGGAGTCCGGTATTGGTGATGCGGGTGCGGATGCACTGGTGAGCTCTGATCACTGTGGAGATGTTGGTAAATGTCAGGCTCTAGGGTGAACTTGCTGCCACTTCCCTTGCGCTCGAAGAAAACATGTTTTAGCACATCATTCTTGCTGTCGCTGTCGTCAGCATCCTCGCTCGCGTCTTGATCTTCGTCGTCCTCGTCGTCCTCACCGTCCTCACCCCTTTTCTTCTCCACGTCTACAAGCACACAGACGCCGCGATTGATCATGAACATCTCGTCGCCCGTCTCCTCTTTGCGCACGATGTAGTCGTCAGGGAGATACACGCGGACAGCTAGGTTCAGGATGATTTGTGTGGCGAAGTCAGGCGAGCAGTCTGTCCAGAACGGAACTTCGTTTACGAGGTTCATGTAGTTGTAGAGCCCGACCTCGAGTCCGAGAGTGTGTGTGAGCTCGCGCTGGAAATTGACCACATCGCCGTCCAGAGACTCGTACTCGGACCATACGTGCGAATAATACTCGTGAATACGCTCCTGGAGCTTCTCAGGGAGCTTCATCTTGTCCATGGTGGCATATACGGCCTCCATCTTGCGGTGGTAGTTGGTGGAGCTGGCGTTGAAGTTGGAGACAAGCATGGCCACGTTGCCGAAAACGATAGCAAGGATCACGGAGCCCAGTAGGATGGTCACAGTGGAAAGCAGATTCTCTTGCCAGGTCCCAACCATGTTGCCTTCTCCTTGGATGAGCGTCATGGCGCGATAGTAGTCGGACACGTACTGCTCCGCCATATCGTCCTTCATCGAGGTGGGGGTGTTGTTTTCGGCCACTACATGCCAGATGCAGGCCATGTAGTGTGCGATGAGCAACACGAGCCACATGAGCTGCGCGATATTCAACAGATGCGAGTAGCGCGAGTAGCGAAACCACGTGGCCATGTGTTTCCCCAGACGCACTACTCGACGCATCAATATGTCTTCACCCACAAGCTTGACACGGATCAGTCGTAGCGCCATAAGCACCGTATCATACTTCACGAACCATGGCGCCATGCGATCCAGCGACCCAGAAGATAAGTATTTGAATCCTCGCACCGGTATTGCTGAGAGCAGGTCGAGGAGGAACCAGCGAGTGAGGCAGTGCTGCACAATTTTCCTCCGCGAGGTCACGAGCCCGCTTGGGGTTTTGTACGCCGTGTTGAAATTCAGAAGGAGGTCCGCCAGGAAGACGAATTCGAGCACCAAAGTGACAATGGAGGTCGGCTCGGAGCCAGCTGGGTAGTAACAGGGTGCAAATGGCAGGTAGAGCAGCTGGAAGTGGTAGACCGCAAGCATAAGAATACCATGCAACGTCCCCAGCCAGCTGCCAGGTAGGATTGGAGACGAGAGGGTCTGCAGTAGCCGCCTCCATGTTTTCCACTTTGTCAGCATGCACACCCAGCGAGCCAGCGAATTCCTCACACTCCGGCGCGAGCGGCGCTTAGCGCTTCCTGACTCCTTGTCAATGACCAGTCCTTCAGCCCGGAACTTGGACACGGGTGCGCTTGCGGTGGACACGCGGCGCAGCTGGAAACGATGCATCATGGCGTAGTAATTGGCCTCCTTGGCCTGCAGCTCGTACAGGTGGCGCGACGATTCGCCCATGCTCTTCGTGGACGATCCCAGCGTGCCGCGCACCAGGGCCGGCCTCCGGTGGATGGGAGGTGCTTGAGGGGCAGGCTTCATGACTCCTGTGCTGTTGCTGCGAGGCTCGAGGGAGAGAGGGGCTGAAGGCTAGTGCGTTGTCTTGCGTCCCCGAGAAAGACGCTGGGGCAGCAGGAGACTGAAGAGGCGAGAATAACGCCGTGATGGCGCAAGCCAGCCGGAGGAGGCGCAAAATTAGAACCATGGCTGTTTATCGGTGATGGCTACACAGAGTGGAAATGGGTACAGCGGAACCGGATGGGTACATCAAATTAGTGGGTGATTATGGTTTGTCCGGGGACAGTAGTCCGCCTGCATCCTCTTCGATCTCCTGCACTCCATTTCATTTCATTCTCGCTCTCGCCAGCTCCACCGCACATCGTCCACTTTTGCTTGCAAATCCCCATTGGAACCATGAGCTGCTGCCCCGTCGTGATGGAGGGCGCCAGGGAGACTGCGCCGGCCTCGGGCGTCATGAAGACATTCGGCCAGACGCAACTGTGGGTCACGGGCCCCGCCACAGCCACGGCCGGCGTGCTGGCGCTGCCTGACATCTTCGGACTGGACAGCGGCCGCATCAAGGCGGACGCAGAACACCTGGGCAAGCTGGGTTACGCTGTGGTGGTGGTAGACGCCGCCGCGGGCGACTACAAGGACCCCGAGAACAAGGGCGACATGCCGTCCTGGCTCAACAAGTACAGCTTCGACAACTTTGCCGGCGCGCGCATTGCCGACGCCATTGCGTATCTGCAGCAAGAAGCTGGCGTCAAGGCTGTGAGCAGCTACGGGTACTGCTGGGGCGGTTACTTGGGCGCGGCGCAGAGCGCGACTGCCACGCCCGTGCTCAAGGGCCACGTCTCCTTCCATCCGAGTTGGAGGGCTGAAGATATTATCCATGGCGACGGCGCCATGAAGCGCATGGCGGAGCGGATCACGATGCCGCAGCTGCTGCTTTCCGCTGGCAACGACGCCGAGTTCTTGCGCGAGGGCGGCGGCGCCGAGCAGATTCTCAAGGCCAAGCCTGGCATCGGAGAGCACTGCGAGGTGCGTGACTTCCCCGACATGCTGCACGGCTGGGTGAACCGCGGCGATATGGAGGACCCAGCCACCAAGGCCGCCGTCATGAAGGCCTGGCACGCCGCCGTCAAGTTCACGCAGAGCGTCAACCCGCTCTAGGGGGGCAGGCCGTGTTGGCTACAGCGTGACGACGCCTCGCTGTATCATTTCAGAGATAGCGTAGTCTCGCTCCATCAATACACCAATATGCTCGGTGGTACAGTGTACCAGTGTGCCTACCCACCAGTGAGCAGCTCCCTCAACCGACACTCGAAGCTTGTCATCCAAAGCGCTCTGCAGTGCTCCTGAGCGACAAGTCGCGGCAGCTCCCGCTCGACGCACGACTCCTGCGCCACTGCCCAGCGCACACCAGCGTCGTCCAAACGCTGCGCGCTCGATCCATCCTCTTCTGGCCGCGCAGTTCCCCGGACTCGCCAGTCTAGCCGCCTCGCCCAGCAGCAGTCATGCCCGAGTTCCTCGTCTTCTTCGTGCATCGCCACTTTGACTTCCGGTACCCGGAGCTGGAGGCACTGCTGGCAATGCAGCAGCTTCCTGGTGTGGCGGAGAGTGTGGTACTGGACCCCGTTACGGGCCAGCTCCCCGACCCAGAGAGCTCGCCGCTGGTGCGTGTGCGTCTGCCGTCGGCGAGTCACGCCAAGTTCCTCTCCGCGCGAGGCATTCTAGTCAAGGGCGTATACGAGGTCTGGGGCCACGCGACGCGTGAGGGCGGCTACGACGCGCTAGTAGCCGCGGTGGAGGCTTTCTCCGGCCCGCAGAAGCAGGAGATCGTAGCGGACACGCAGCGCTCCTGGCGCATCAGTGTGGACGCCTTTGGCAAGAAGCTGCACATGACGGAACAGCGTGAGCGTCGTGAGCGCTTCCGCGACGTGCTGCCCTTCGCTGGTCCCGTGCAGATGAAAGACCCGGACGAGACCTTCCTGATCCTCGAGGAGCTGGGGTTGGACCAGGACCTCCAGCCTGGGTTGAAGCCCAAGCAGCTCTTCTTCCTGCGTGAAGTGGCCGGTAGCGAGAAGAACCGCGGTCGCGGCGGGGCACGCGATCTGGTGGACCAGCAGACGCTCAAGCGCCGTGCGTATATTGGCCCCACCTCCATGGAGTCGGAGATGGCGCTGCTCATGTGCAATATGGCCCTGGTGCAGCCGGGAGACCTGGTCATGGACCCCTTCGTGGGCACGGGCAGTGTGCTGATCCCGTGCGCCACTCACGGTGCCGTGTGCTACGGCACGGACATTGATATCCGCGTGCTTCTGGGTATTGGCGTGGGCACTTCAGGCGCGGGAGCTGTGGCCGTGACGGCCAATGCGGACGGAACGGAGACCCAAGCACGTGTGAACGTGGTCTCCAACTTCCGACAGTACGGACTGCCACTGCCGGAGCTGGTGCGAGCAGATAACTCGTTATCCCCGCTCATCCAGAGATGCCACAAGTTCTTTGACGCGATTGTGTGTGATCCACCCTATGGCATCCGAGCGGGAGCGCGGAAGAGCGGTCGCAAGCGTCAGACCCACAGCGCAGTGGACGGCGCCAAGCGGGCCAACTACATTGCGCCCACGCAGCCCTACGCGGCGGAGGACGTGATGAAGGATCTACTGGAGTTCTCGGCGCAGACTCTGCGGGAGGGCGGCCGACTGGTCTATCTGCTGCCCACGACCTACGACTATACGGACGCAGATCTGCCGCGCCACCCAAGTCTGCGTGTGCTGGCCAACTCGGAGCAGAGGCTCACGACCAAGTACGCGCGTCGCCTCATTACGATGGTCAAGCACACGCCCACGGCGGCTGAAGCGGCCATGGACACAGCGACGGCTTCTACCAGCAGTAGCAACCCGGGCGATGCCAGCTTCGCCAACCTGCGCGAGAAGATCCGCAAGCGCAAGTCGGACGACCTGGAGAACTAGAGACGCACAAGGCAAAGAGACGGGAAGGATTCGCGCTAATGAGGTAGAAGCAAGAGACGTGCCTGGGTCTGTTCACAATAGATAGAGCGGCGGCGACGCCGAGACTGGAGCGCCGAGAGCCGAGACTCGTTTGAGGAGAGAGCTTTGCCCGTTCGACAATGCTTGACTCTGTCTGGAGCAGTGCTTGAGGATGAAATGGTGTAGAGGATTCGGTCCATCCAGCTTGCAAAGAGCCCGAGTGAGAAGGCAATGGAGGCCTTTCTCGCCAGCAGCTCCGAGCTCCGTCGGCCGGGAGCGTAGTGGCATTCCTTCTTTGGCGCGAGCGGAGACAACAACGAACTTTCCACGCCAAACAAGCGCACCGAGCGGCAGTCCGAGGGCCATGCACGCCATGGAGCTCTCCTTCATCTTGAGCAACGTCGCCTCCAGCGCGGTGTCTGCTGCAAACCACAGCAGCACAGGAGAACGCGGGGCTTTGGCTTCTGCACCACCGCACGAAGCGGACGGCGGCTACGGCTCCGCGCCAGGCCGCAGCACCTGCGAACCGACTGTTTCGACCACGAAAGCGCCCCGTCGAGGTGGCAAGTCTCCTCGGCGTCGCTCCTCTCAAGCGAAAGTAGCAGCCACCTCGGAAAGGTACGAGTCGCGGTGTTCCTCTTGCGTGGCGAATGGCGGGGTGCTGACCGCGACTCGGCAACAGGCAGCAGCACGTGCGCGAGCTGCAGAACCTGCGGCAGCAGCGCTACCGCGCGCGCAAGAAGTCGTCGGCCTGGGCGCTGGACGAGCGCGTGGCCGCGCTGCGCGAGCGGAACGCGGAGCTGGAGCGCGGCATCCTCGCCGGTCTGGCTGGCTCGCAGCCGGATGTAGCCATGTAGCCATCTGAGGCGTGGGCTGGCTCTCACGTCGGTGGAAAGAAGTGTGCCTTCCGAGCATCTTCGGTGGTGCTCCTCGGAATCGGTGACCGCACGGCGGGACCTGCAGCGCCACTGTGGCGTCGCGGTCTATCCGAAGACACGCGGCAAAGTGTCGATCCATACAAATGCCGAGGCCAGTTCAGCACCTCACTCTCTGCTCTTCTCTGCTCTGCTCTGCACCGCGCTGCTCTGCTCTGCTCTGCGTTGCTCTGGGCAGCAACTCCGCGTGCGTATTGCATGCAAAATGCTGGGGAATGCGTCGAGGCGCCCGACTCGTACCCGGCTGCAAAGCGCCTGGGCAGTTGGTCACCCCATCAAAAAACCTAGACGAGCACTCGTCGCAATCTTATCGTGCACTTGACCAGAAAGATCGAATCTGTCAGGTCTTCTCTCGGCGGGCCCGCTCGATTTGACTGGAAGTAGATATGGCTGTATGGCCAGCTGTGATCTGATGAGCTTTAGGAGGTCCGTCATAGCGCAAACACAGCAACAAACCTACAGACAGGGATAGGGTGCGGCTGGACCCACATGAGTTGGTGCGCTGGGATTGGTTGGTGGCGTTTAAAACCTAAGGCACGCGGACCATCACTCCACGCGATCCGGTTCAATCCCACTCTTCAGTCGTGATCAGCGATACCCCGCCCAAGCAGATTGGATCCAAGGACTGCCGGGCCGTGGCGTGAGCCACGCAGCTTCCTCCGAAACCTGATTTGCCGCATGGGGCTAGGGCGTCTGTCGTCAAATCGCTTCCACTTTTCTCCCTTTCCCACCTCCGTGGACTCGGATTCGTATTGCTAGAGCGAAACATGAAGGTGGAGAGAGTTCGAGCTCGCAGCCCAAGCGCCTCCAGTGCCCAAAATCCCATCTACAAGCGCAATGCGCCCAATCACAAGCAAGAGAAAGATATCCTGGGGAGCCTATTGAAAGGAGCGAGTTCCAGATAGGAGCACAAACTATTGCACTGGCCGGTCGCGCCCAGCCGAGGCAAAAGATAACCTGCAGCTTTGGCTCAAGCCCAAGGACGCCAGCATGATGACCTCTTCCCGAGACGCCGCCGCCGTGGCCGTCGCCGCCGCGGCCGTGCGCGCCGACGCGCCTCGCCGCCTGCACCTGGCGACGACCGGCGCCGACGCGCCTCGCCGCCTGCACCTGGCGACGACCGGCGCCGACGCGGCCCGCGCCCGCGCGATCGCGGCCTCCAGCGCCGCTCTGGAGCCTTCGCGCGACGCGCCAACGAGCGCCAACTCCAGTGTCGCGACGAACGCGAATGTAGACCTCAGCCGAAGCGCGCAGACGGCCGGAGAGCCGCAGCGCGCCGCCGACATGCGCAGTCAGACGTGCATGGAATTCCTGCACATCATGAAAGAGTTCTCCGAGTCGTCCTGCGACGCCAGCGAGATGGTGCAGCGTGTAGACTCGCTGGTGAACCAGGACGAGCAGTTGCTGCGTCTCTTCCCGCTCACGCGCAAGCAAGCCGAGGCCCAGGCCGATGCAACTGCGACTACGACTGCCACTACGATTAATGAAGGTGAGGATGAAGCCGCGCGACGACTACGACGAGCGCTGGAGGACGACGAGGACGACGAGCTCATGCGCTCCGCGGTGGACACGGACAGGATAGACACAAGCAGCACTGCGGCCGCCGGCCTGGCCGCCATGCCTGGGTTAGGAAGCGACGCGCTGGACAGACGCGCACCCGCGACATCTAACGACAGCGAGATGGAGGCGCAAGACGAGTTGCAGCGTTGGATGGATCTGGATCTGGAACTGGACCAGCCCATGGACGTGTTTGATTTCCACCAGGAACAGTCCACGCACCAGCGCATCGACGTACGAGCAGCCAGTGCCAACCACGCAGCATCTTCAGCTGCAGCTGCATCCACAACGACGTCGTCTGCAGTCTCGCCTTTCACCCAACGTGGCAGTAGCAATAGCTTATTCCAGTCGCAAGCCACTCAATCGTCTGTGGACGCTGGTGCGGGGTATCTGCGCGGCCATGGTGTGTCGTATGCGCCGCAGAAGTCACTGCAGGCAGCAGTCAAGAGCTCCTGCTCGCCTCTGAGCAAGAAGTCGGTCACGGCCGCGCTCTTTGACGACGACGACGACGATGGCTTGGAGATGGTTCTAAGTAGCGGTCTGGGCAATTCCCGTCTGAGCGGCCCACCACTGAAGCGCCCCAAGGTCTCCCGACCGTCCAACGCGTCACTACTGCATGTTTCCACGTCGCGAGAAAGCAAGGCGGAGATGGAAGAGGAGACCAGCAAGCCGCGATTGCAAGACGAGGAGGAGAGCAACGTCTGGGGCATGGAGAACGATGGCTACGAGCAGGATTTGCTGTCCTCCATCGACCACGCCGTGCTGTGCGACCGCGAGAACCGCTTTTTGCAGTGGGACCTGGAGATGGCGACGCAGCAGCAGCAGGAGCAGGAGCAGGAGCAGCGGCGGCTGCTGGCCACAGCAACTTCCGTCTCCACCTCGGGTTGTTCCGAAGCTTTGGCGACGTCTCGAGTCGGCTCTCGCGTCTCCAGCAGTGCGAGTTCTACGACCAGCTCCTGCGCGTCTGTAACGGGCAGTCGCGTGACATTGCCGACGCAGAAGCTCACGATGGCGTCCAGTCCGCGAGACTCGCGCAGCTCCAAGAGTCCGTCCAATGTGGACATCGTGGAGGACTGGAACAGCCTGGACTTTGGCACCTTCCAGAACCGCACAGTGAGCCACATCCTGAGCTCCTGCCTGCACAAGCGCAAGCTGCACCATCCGTACAAGAACCAAGTGAAGCTCGTGAACTTCAGCGTGCCTGGCGGAGGGCCGGACGGCGAGCCCACCGTGCACAGCGCTGCAGGCCCTCATCCGCATCAACTGGGCGGGTCGCTGGCCTCCAGTCTGGCCTTTGGTGGCCAGGCGCACAACGGACTGGACGCCAGCGGGAACCCGACGCTGAACGGCTTTGTGCCGCTGTTGGCAAGTAGTACGGACGGTGGGTTGGGTCTGGGCGTGACGGGCGTCAAGTCTCCAGGCGGCAAAGGAGACAAGAAGACGCCCAAGAAACGCGAGGAACGCAAGCGGCTGCTGACACTCAAAATGCAGGAGACGTTTGCGGATCTGGAAGCCACGTTCACGGAGCAAGATCTGGATGTGAAGGGCATTGTGGGTCCCGGTGCGTCACTGTCCAAGATGGCGCTGTCCAAGCTGGAGAACCTGCCGCTGCCGGAGCTCAGCAACCTGCCGCAGGACCTGCGCGAGCTCAAGCGCAAGATTGAGGCCACGGAGCACAAGGTGGAAGGCACCAAGCACCGCCACCGCAAGGGTGGGCCGTGTCCACGTTGCCAGGTGCAGAACCAGCTGCGGGCCGCTAAGCGCGCCTACCACAAGCGCGCGGTGGCCCACAAGAAGCTGCCGCACGTGGTGGTGAACGCTGTGAACGACCAGGCACAGGAGGCAGCTGTGGAGTCGCAGTCCGGCTCGACGCTGGAGGTGCCGAGCATCAGCCCCATGTCGGAGAAGCCCAACGGCGTGTCCAAGAGCTCCGTCAAGAAGAGCGGCGGCAGTTCCACCACCAAGAGCAAGCTGCTGACCCACGCGACGCTCAAGCCTGGCGACGCGGCTAGTGCGCGACCGGGGACGTCCCTGTGCTCGTCCACGGCTTCTACGAGCGTTGGGGGGAGCGCTGGCAGTACCAGCGGCTCGGCCAGTGCGTCACCCGTGTCCGAGTCGGCCTTTACGGCTCGCGGCTCGTGCGGCAAGGCGGCGGCATCGTCGGACGCGTCGTCACCTGAGACGGCGTCGCAGTTGCAGCACGTGACGGTGTCTTCCGGCTGAGCCGAGAGACGCCGGAGGACGTCGGAGGGCAAGGGAGGCGAGCGAGTATTTATTAGCGCATCACACGCCTCCCGTCGACGAAGGACAACCCCTCGCGGCGCAGCAGAGCGAGAGAAGGAGAGGGAAGAAAGCACAGTGCAGATGCCTCGGGGTCGGAGAGCAAAGGCAGTAGGAGTAGCGTGTAGTAGCATGTAGCAGCGAGTCGGAATAGAGAAAGCAGTGGACTCGACGCGACCTGGCACCCAAGTCGCGCGTCGTCGCATATTAGTTTAAACGTGAAGGGAGGCCCTGTGCGGGATCCTGTGCGTACAACCGAAGCCAAGACGGTGTGGACCTAGCTGCTGGCCTGGTGGGCGTCTTCCTGCGGTTGCTTGAGCAGCAGGTTGGCGTCCAGCAGCGCCAGGCGCGCACAGCGACGCCGCAGCTTCTGCTCCGTCCACTGCATGTCGTTGGTCTTAATGTCGCGCGCCATCTTGGCAAAGTCGTCGCCGTGCTTGGCCAGTTGCTTGCGCAGGTACTTCTGCTCCTCTGGCGACACGTAGTTGGCCGCGCGCCGCGGGTTGCGCTCGCCTAGGAAGTCGCTGTCGGGCACGGCGAAGAGCTTGGCCTCGTCCGCGGCGGCCAGAGAGCCTTCGGCGCCCTCCAGACTCTGGTGCAGCGCCTCGAGCGAGTTGGGGTCGGCCTGCAGCCCCAGCTTGGCGTAGTTCTGCCGCGTCGTGAGCCGGTGGTCCCACTGCTCCTGGATCTTGGCGTCGCCCACGAACTTGGTCTTGAACTTGCGCAGCGGCTTCTGGTTGCGGCGCTGCTTCTTGCCGCGCTTCTTGATGGTCACGCCCAGGCGGCCCATACTGACGTGCTGCTCGTGCCGGACGTGGAGCTGCTGCTGGTTGTGGTACTGACGCTGGAGCTGCCGGAGCGGGAGCTGCTGCAGGAGCGGGAGCGGGAACGGGCAGCGATATCGCCTCGATATATCCCTAAGTTACCAAGAGATACCCAAGTACCGTCCTGGCCCTAGTGGACACACCGTTTGCTGTTTCGGGTCGATGCGTGTGAGCAAGCTCACGCACACCTGACACACGGAGTAGGCGTCTCCGGAATAGGTCGGCAGTAGCTCGCAGAACTGGGAATGAATGGACAAGAAGCTCGCAACGGGGCTTCTTTGGTATCACGAGCAGCTGGTAGACTAGATCCCATCTTACCTGTGATTGGCCAATTCTGGCCTTGATGTGAGTGAGTAATCGAGGGCGAGGTGCAACAAAATGATGGCAACTCGTGGGATCTCAGTGGTAGATTGGGAATACCCGAGCGGCAACGCTCCTCAGCCAGCAGTGCTCTCTCCACGCTGCTTCCACCGGTCTGGGCGTCTCACGAGACCGCTCCAGGTTCCCCACGCTCGCGGTGGTGCTCGCAGGACAGGCAGCCGCTCACCGCCTACTGCTCGGCTTCGTCCGGTTCGTCCTGCTCCTTAATGACCCCAATACTCGCCATCTTGCGCGCCAACTACAACCCACACAACACACCCAATGAGTAACCACACCTCCATTGAGATCAATTCGTTCGTTTGGACACCTCACCGCCACCGTGGGGAAGTCGTCGCTGGAGCTGGCGTGGTGGTTGGCGCGCGAGCCGAAGGCCGCGAGTTCGGCCTCCTCGTCGTCCGCCGTGAGGCCATCGAAGCCCAGCACACGCTCCGGGAAAGCCACGCCGTCGTGGAAGCACACCACCGTGGGGAGCACGCGCACCTGGAGCTTGTCCACGAAGAACGGGGCTTTCTCGGCGTCCAGCTTGAGGAACTTGCACTCAATGTGCGCTGGCGCCAGACGCGCCAAGTGCATGTCCATGATCTTACAGCGCTCAAAGTCGCGATGGTAGAAGTGCACGGCCACACGCGGACTGCTCGTCACTTCCGACAAGAACTCGTCCTGGGTGATCTCGCGGTAGTCGCCGTGGCCCTTGGCCAGCAGCATCTGCTTCTGCTCATGCTCGTGCTTGAGCTGCTTCAGCCGTGCCGCACGCAGTCTACCACACACACACACACACACACACACACAACAACAACAACAACGTGTGAATCGCTAGCTCACACTCTACGACCGTTCTTTTGGCTTTGCGTACCGCTCCAGTTCCGGATCGGCCTCCAGCTCATCCAGTAGTGCGTCGTCGCTGTCCGAGTCGCTCTGCGCCTCGTTGTTGTCCGTCTTCGGCCGTACGTACGTGTGGCTGGCGGCGCTGGCGTTGGCCATGGCCGCAGCCTTGGACTCTTCCAGACGGCGCGCGCGCTGCGCATCCTCGCGCTGCTGCTGCTTGTCTTGCCGCGCCTGGAGCTGCTCGCGGCGCTCGTTCTTGTGCTTGAGCTCCTGCATGGCGCCCTGCATGCGGTCCGAGGCCTCCAGGTGCGACGCGGAGTCGAAGAGCCCGGAGGTGCTTGCCATGGAGAACTTGGCCGCCATGGCTTCTACGTGGCGGGGGCGAGGGCGAGGGCGAGAGCGAGGGCGAGAGCGAGAGCGAGGAAGGCGGCCAAGAGCTTCTTGCCTGGCTTGGTGCTGGCGAATATGGGCGGCTGGTCAAAAGGGCGCCTCTTGGCAGCCAAGTTGAATCTGGGGAAGTAGTAGCGTAAGTTCTCTCTCTCCAAGTTCAAGTACGGGCCATAATAAACCCAAGAAAAAAAGAAGTAAACCCAGTATAGGCTGCGTGCTTCCAAACTCCAGCACAGGAACGCACAGCGTATACTTGATTTCTGTATCGACTACCGTCACATTTGACTTACCATCATTCTTGACCCGATCTACAAAACGTTCAAAGACTGAAAAGCTACTCGAGATCGAGATGGTAGTCATGCGACCGACCTCCTCACCACAGCGCGCCGTAAAGCTCGTGCTCCTGCTGACGCTGCTGGCCTCGCTGCAGACGGCTGCCACATCCACACCCGCGCCTGCAACCTCCTCCTCTTCGTTTTCGTCGGACACGTCGGTGGCCGTGGCCAACTCGACAGAAGACGACTGGGCCAGACCGACGGTAGACGTCGCAGGCGATCCGGGCCGCTCCGCAACGTCCCGCTACCAAGACGACTTCTCTCCTCGAGCGGATGGCAGCGATGACGGCAGTGAGGCCTCCGTGGCGACGGCCACAGATAGTGATTTAAGCAGCGGACTGTCTACGCTGGTTATCATCGTTGCCATCTGCGGGGCCATCGCGGTGGCTGTCGCAGTGTCCATTGTTGCGGGCAACGCCTGGCGAATGTACAAACGCAACCAAGAGGACGCGAGTCTCGACCTCGGCCACGAGCGCAGTGTCGTTACCGACTACACCGCTATGTGAATGGAGATAGCCAAGATGCCACAGAGGTAGCCAAGTTAGAGAGGAAGTCCCGTTTAGAACGACCTGGAAGATCTACCTCAGTACTCGTCGGTCAATGGCCGTAGTGGGCAGCTCATTCGTCTCCAGAACACAACTCCTCTGACTTAGTACTTTTGCTACTGCTTTACCGCTGTGGGGATTGCGCGTACCCCAGGTGCAGGAATGTCAGAAGACTAGCAGCTATTCCACATGTAGACCTACACATATTCCCGTGAAGAAGTGGACGCAGATCTTGATCAGCAAGGCGACAGCCAACTCGCCGGCACGTTGCGCGCAGCAGGTGCAAGTGATGCTGAGTCCTTCATCCAATGGAGAACTCCCGGCACCGTGGACTAGTTCAGCGTCGACGGCTTTGCTCACGGAGTGGTAACCACCAAGCAAGTGACGCGCCGTGATGGCTAGCGACGGATGGCTGCATTCAGATGACACTGGGCAAAGCGCACACAGCGACGGACTGGCAGCGATTGCTGTGCGCAATTGACATGCTGATGCTCTGTATCGTAGTGGATGGCACGAAGGAGGCGGTCGACTTCGACACGACCCTGTATGCGAAGGTCGTCCCGCAGGAGTACACGAATTGAAGATGCTATGAG
>JAADYK010000560.1:0-17638 GCA_023338225.1 Halophytophthora batemanensis
GCTCGAGTGGAAAAACACGGCCGGCGATACCTTCTGTGGGGTTGAGCTCGGCTCCGATCAAGCGGCAGGCCTGGATGACATGCTCCATTTTGTTGAGTCGGTGAACCAAGACCGGGTCCGTTCCGATCTCAGAAGCAGCCGGTGCGTTGGCGCTAGCTGACGGTGGACTGTGTTGCGTCAATCCAAGCAAGCAGCAAATCAAGCAAAATCGTGGCCATGAGCACATGTTTCGGAAGCAATACCTGTCTGCACACCAGCAGATCGGGAACATGGGGCGTACGCGCTCTTCCGCGGCTTGACGAGGATCCGCCCATTCTCGTCGGCAGACGCGCTGCTCACATTATAATCGCTGCCGTTAGTACGTCTGTCTTTCTCGACCAAGCTTTCCTCATTGATACCAGCAGTCAATTACTAGTGTAACATTCAGACAGCAAGCGGTTCTGACCGTACCTGGCGGCGGCATAACACTGCTTGATGTACGCCAGCGTGTGCTCCGCCTGGAACTTCTCGCCGCCTTTCCGCTGCATGTCGAAGTGCGCAAGCCAAATCAAGCGAGTCAAACTCCACGGCGCATTACAACAAGCGGTAGATGGATTAGGTGCGAACCTCGCCGATCTTCTCGTCCAGCAGCGACCGGATGAAGGTGAGCGGATCCTCAGGTCTCGAGAGTAGCGCCTCGGCCGTCATCCACTCGATGAGCGAGCGGAAGCCCATAGAGTTGAGGTAGGCCTCGCCGGCCTCAGCTGTCTGCGGATCCATGGTCGCTTCTAATTGACTTCCGATTTACTGCAGGAGGCTGACCACAGGCTTTAATGGCGATACTTCGTAGTTCGCTTGATGACTTCCGCTTGCTTCGAGAAGAAGTTCCAGAGTTGGGACACGAAGCGACGCGGCTGTTCAATGCGAAACGGACCGACGCATTCGTGAGTGTTGGCAGCTGTAATTCAGATCTGCTTGGGCGCCAAGAAACCATGGGTTGGACTGGTCTCGCTTGAGATCCTGGGAACCGGCAGACAACAGCGTGGTTGGCCGGTTGCGACGGCTTTCTGCTGTGGACCCACTCTAGACTTCATTGCGCGTTTGTTGACGCCAGAGAAAGTCGCCATGATGGGGGACAGTGAGCCACCAGATATCAACGCCGCCATGCGACGCACACGCAGCTTTGACGATCAACAGGATGTGCGGGTAGCTTCTGTGACGCACGTTGCAGATGACGACCAACTGGAGAGTGGCTGGGGTGAAGTGTTGCCCTCTGTGATCCGTCACCGACGTGTGAGCTCGCGTGGCGGTGTCGACTTCCGCAAAGACTTGCTCATGCACGCACGTTCTAGTGGCGATGTGATGGATGCCTTATCGTTGGAGTTCCCGCGCTACGACAACGATGGCGACGTCGAGGAGGCCGGGAGGGAGGGCAGCGGAAGACCCAAGCGCTTTAGCCACCGCCGTGTCAAGAGCTACAACGGATTTGACGACTGGCAGGTGCAGGAGCTGGCATCTCGGCCGCGCACGTACACTAAGTCACTGGGCAGTTTGGTGAAGCACTTGACGCCGTCCGCGGATGCAGATGTCGCTGCCACGCCGTCACCGCTCTTCCCGTCACCCATGGCCAAGCTGCGCAAGTCGTTGCCCACGATCTGGTCTTCGCGCAAGCAGGGTGGCGCGACCCCACCAGTCGTGGCAGATTATCGGATGAAGTATGAATTCGCACTCATTTTGCACAACAAACCTACAACGCCACGCATTTTGGCTCGCAACGGACTCGACGCAATCGGTAAGCGTCAGATGGAGGTGCTTAGCCGCTGCATCAACGCCGGTCTCGAGGTGTCCGTACTTCCGAGCTCTTTGTATTCCCGCAAGTACATGGTGTTGCTGCTGCGTCCGACGCCGTCACGATTGCAGATCGAGAAGAGTCGACTCGTACTTGAGCGCTGGCTGCAGATCGGAGCAGTGGGCGAGGTACCGTCCGAGATCGAGCAGCTCATCGCGTCCAGCCATATCGGCGCCGCGCATTCTCCCAATGCATACGACGATCTCTATGAAGATTTGCAGGAGATCTCTGTGGACGACGACAGCAAATTCACGCCGGCTGAGCGACTGCAGACCATTGCGCGTATCATCACATCCACGTCAGACGTGAAAGAACTGAATCCACCTGGAGCTGACATCTCCATCGAGGACGAGAACCGCCACGACCCCATTATCTACTCGTGTTTCCCGCTGCACAACCGCCAGGTGGACAGTATGCTGTTAGCCAAGTGCGGTCAATGGTGGTGGAAGTCGCAGGAGATCACGAACGAACTGCGCTACCATTACGGTGAGCGGGTGGCCTTCTACTTCAGTTTTCTCTTCCTGTACACCAAATGCCTGGTGATCCCGGCCGTGTGTGGTTCCGCTGTGTACTTGGCCTGTCGATGGATCGGCGCGATGGAGTACATGCGCGCGCTTTGTATCTTCGGCTTTGCCACTGTCACCGTTTGGGGTACTTATTTTCTCAAGGCCTGGACACGGCAGAACAATTTGCTGAACGATGCCTGGAACTTGCGTTTGTTCAAGGAAGCGGATTATCCGAACGCCACCTTCAAACCACAGGGATACCGTGACGTTGTAGACTCCCATGGCGCTGTTCTCTTTCGTGAGCCGTACTACAACCCGCTGTGGCGCATCCCGGCGTACATTCAGACCTTCGTAGTCTTTACGATTTTCATTGCCACATACGTACTGGGTATCACCTTCTTCGTGCAATGGTACACGGCAGCTATGATGGCACCGGTATGCAGCGAATGTTCCAACTGCGTGGCCTTCCTCTCGTGCTTCGAGACGGAGCGACCAACGCTCTTCTCTGGACGCTGGTTCTACATCCTCGTACAGGGTTTGCTGTTGGGTATCTCGCTCGACATGTTTGTGTATCTGCTGAGTGTGAAGCTCATCCGGTTTTTTGTGGCCCGTGAAAACCACGCGACGGAGGCGCAGTTCCAACGCACGATGATCAACCGAATGTTTGCCATCAACTGGATCTCCTTCTTCCTCTGGTTCATCCTCATTGCCTTCGTGATCGTCCCGTTCGGCAAAGAGGTGGAGACCTGGATCTCGGACAACTTCACGTACAAGAAGCTCACGGTGGATTGGGAGAATGGTGTTATCGACATGAGTACGGCGCTTGTGACGCCGCTGCTGATCACACAGGCTCTCAACCTGTTTATCGACACGTCACTACCATACGCCTTCCGTCGGGAGACGCTGAGGGCCTCCAAGCTAGCGAAGAAGATCATGCAAGCTAACCCAGCGGAGACACTGCTCGCGCTCTCAGAGTACCAGTCATCCTTCGAGAACGTGCCCAACGATTCCACCAACCCGCCGTCTTCAGCTTCCATGGCCTTCAAGATCAAGATCGAGGTACATCATAGTCGTTTCAGCTCGGAGTGGGGATGGTGAGTGCTAACTCTCTTCTGCTGCTTGTGAAATGACTTTCGCAGCTTCAAATGATGACACCGATTCGGATCCCATACCTGGAAGAAGCTCTGGGGGTGAATATTGACACACTGGAAGGCTTCGAGAACGAGAAATGTAGGTCGCGACTCCACGTTGGACTCGTTTATCATGTTTGTCAACCTGTGCGAGGTACAATGGTTATTGATCGCTGTTAGAACGGACACTGACTTAAGGTGCTTGTGCTTGTGCAATCGACAGATTTGACAGCGGATGACGTGCTGGAAGAGAGCCAACTCACCCTTTACAACGCCTTCGTACGCTTGACACCACTCTAGCTTGAGAGATGATGTCTTATCTTCAGTGCGATGGTGGTGGCTCACTGTTTGGTTTGGTTGTTGTGCACTTGGTAGCCGGACTACCTACGGATGGTTATCCAATACGTAAGTTTGTATGTAGGGCTTTGATAGAACGTGAACCACCCTGTGATTGCATTCTGACTGGCTCCGTCTGCTACTGATGTCGTGCAGGGCTTCGTGGTCATGTTCTCGGTGGTGTGGCCCTTTTGTGCCTTGGCGGGACTCGCCAACAACTTTGTGCACATCCGCAACTGCTTCACTAAGCTGGTGCTACTGCGGCGTCGCCCAGTGCCGCGCAAGGCCAACAGCATCGGCCAGTGGGAGAAGATGCTTTTCATCACTCTCATTATGGCCGTCTTCGTGGTCGTGGGGCTTGTCTGTGTCAGCTCCGGCGAACTTGAGTACTTCATCACTCAGTGCGTCGCTGTCAAGCATTCCAACGGGGCGGATTTCAGGTACGAGCGTGCTCATAACCTGTATCTGCGCTTCTCCACCATTGATCCTCTAAGTGTTGCGGTCTGCATTGTGTTGGGACAGAATGAACCCGGACTTCTCGTGTCTGGATATCTCCTCGCGCTTCCTGGTCGCGCTGGTCCTGGAGCACGCTGCCTTGCTGATTGTCTACCTGCTCATGGACAATATTTCGGACACACCAGCCATCGTGCGCACGCAGTTCCAGCGCAAGAAGGAGCTGATCCGTCGAGCCATCGCTGGCCAAGGCAAGGGCGCACCGCCCGTCCCATCGTCACCAGCGGCCGGTAAAGGCATGAGCATCCGCCATGGCTCCAAGTCGTTCGAGCGGGTCTAACTCGCTCGTCTCCCTCTTCGGATCTGTGGATCGTTCTTCCAAGCAAACGACTGCGTCGCTGGGCTGTCACGGCGTGAAAAAGCAAGCGTAGTTCCCTTCATTCTGCATAATCACCATTCACCATGAACCTTCGCGAATCTCCTATTGTACTACGGCATCATTCCACCGCCCCGACGACGGTAAACGACCTTACCAGGCATCAGCGCTATCATTGCTGTCCTTGGCGACCTCGACATGCTCTCTCAAATTGTCCACCACCTGTCACAGGTCCATGAATTGGTTGCATCAAAGCAACACAAGAGACTGTGAGCGACACACTTGACAGAACGCACGTCAACCGATCAGAAGATCCCTCGACGTACCACGATGGAGTTCAGGAACGTCTTCAAGTGGCTCAAAATCTTCGGGACTGGTGACCACTCGCGGTCATCTTGTTTCAGCTCCTTCTGAGTATTAGTCACTGCGTTCCACAGGTAGCCGACCGAGACGCATGCCACAAGTGCGTAGAAGAAGGAGGAGGAGCTGCTGCTTGACGGCTTTGGTTTGGTGCTAAACCTCTGCTCCATGTCCCTCTCCACAGTGTGGGCCATCGCTTGAATGTCAATGGATTGGGCACTCAGACGCTGGTAGAAATCATGGCTACCATCTCGCTGTTGCAGTGACTTCTCAGCGTAAAACGTGAGCTTCTTCATTGCGCTAGCAAAGCGCTCGAGCGTCTTGGGCGTGGTAGCGCCTTCCTCCAGCACCACTGATAGCTCGTCCACAGTGTCGTCGTTGATACTTGACTGCACACCTTCCGCTTCATCGGAGAACTCTGGCATTGGCCTGACCAGCACCTGCACCGGAAGAGTAATGTTCATACTGAGAAGCCGTTCGCGCATCTCCTGGATGCGCTGCTTCTGCTGCGCATGGAACTCCAGCGCCTCCTTCGTCACATTGCCGTGAAGCTCCACCCTCGCCTTGGCTAGCTCCGTGAGACTCTGCGTGGCGGAGCTGGCGATCAACTCCGTCCTGGCCATCGCAGATACCTGCAGGTCCTGACAGTTCTGTAGAAAAAACGTGGCCGCGGTCGTGAGCCGCGCCGTGTCATCTCCGAGTGATAACACGCTGTTCTCCAAATGCGCGAGCTGCTCGTGGATATCCGCTACGCTCTCTCGCCACTCCTGCACCGACGGACCTAGCAGTACCGTCCCAGTCGCAGCCAAAAAGAGGCTCAGCACGATAGAAAGAGCGATAGAGGAAGCTGTCATTCTCCGCCTGCTGCAACGCCCAAACACCACACACAAGACAAGCACTAATGAGTACATGCCAAAGGTAAGGCGCAGTGTCAGCCACCGGTCGGAACAGCCTGCGCGATTCTTACACGCTGTGCGCGCGCTTGATCGTCTCTCGCCGCTGCGGGTTCAGCGTTGGCGTGCGCTGCTGCGGCGGGTTCTGCTGACTCTGTGCGCCGCTGCTAGCGCATGGCACTCGCCGGACGTCTGCCTGTGCAGGCTGCGGGGACGTGGGCTCCGCCTGGTTGGAGGCCGAGGAGCGCATGCTGTCGGACAAGCCCAGCCTCATGGTCGTCGACTGCGCTTCTGCTAGAAATGGAAGAAAGGCTTGATGTTGAAAGTCCGCGAAATTTCAAACTGGCGACGCATCCATTGGCATAAAACCTCCCATCATGCATATTATGATCGAGGACGCGAGGAAATTCAAGATAATGGGAAACGTTTTTAACAAATCTTGACCACCCGTCCTGAAATCGCTTTGTTACAGACCGTCACACCCCGACACTGCTGGAGAATGCTGGTGTCCAACCAAATCTAATCTATATCCCATACTCATTGGTGTGTAGCGTGCGAACCAGCGCTTTCGCTCTTGATAGAAGTACAGACGAATTTGGTTTCCATCACTAGAATGTTATGGAAAGAGAGTGGGGCCAGCGGATCTGTTGTCTCCGGCATCACCTCTTTCGCCTGTTCTTACTTCCCTACTACTCTCATGCG
This sequence comes from Halophytophthora batemanensis, assembly GCA_023338225.1. NCBI lineage: Eukaryota > Oomycota > Peronosporomycetes > Peronosporales > Peronosporaceae > Halophytophthora > Halophytophthora batemanensis. Next base: position 6,585 of record JAADYK010000560.1, read on the forward strand.
ATGCGGAGTACCAGGTTAACGGCATCCAGTTCAAGACCGCTCCAGCCCTGTATACACAGCGTCGGCTCGCTCGCGTTTGGTGAGGCACATGGCGCGCTGCAAGCCAACGCTGCACTTTATTTGCTCTGTTCTTCGTTTGGAAGTAAATAGCGAGTGTCGTGTGCTCAGAGAAAAGATCGAGAAGCTAGAGCTAGAGGACCAACCACTTCAGCATCAAATAACACATGACCGTAACCACAGAATTTTTGTGTGCGCAGACAACCGAATGAAAACCATCAATGCTAAGATTTTACGAGCACAGCCAGAAGGAAACTCAACGGCACGCGAGGACATTAGTTCAGGTGACGCAGCATAGCTGCAATTTTCCCTCCATGACTCAGACAGAGATTGCAGTGACGGCACGAGCTAGAGCTCCGTTAATTTTGATCCGACGGATCGGGGTCTAGAGTCACATGCCGCCACCGGCTCAAGTTCACTGTCAGTTGTCTCTGCCACAGGAACACCACACCTTCCACCGGAACTGTTGTGGTGTTGTCAAAGTTTTCCTGAAGATTGCGTGGAACAGGGTGTCTCCTCCGGCTTGCGGTGTGGCAGGATCCTCTGGCAGCCTGACCTTTGTCCGCAAGCAGTAGCTGCCAAATGGTGTCGGAGGAAACTTCTTCACCCACTTCATCCGCATGAAGACTTATAATGAGCAATCTTCGTCGTTCTTTCCAGATGATAACTTGCGGTCATGTCCGCTATTCTCTCTATCTATCTATCTATCTATCTATCTATCTATCTATCTATCTCTCACTTGATTGCTTTGACAACTCAAAAGCCACCAACTGTAGCACTATTGAGTCATCTACCAGTTTGCGCCAAAATCGAATCTGTTGAGCTGACCTCATTCATTTCACGCTTCAAGCCACTCGGTGGACGTGACACGCTGGCTTTCTTACATGCATCAACGCAGAACAAGATATCCATGACATCATCATCTGCCGAAATCCGCGCACTCTTGAATGTTCTGCTAGATTGTGTAGCAAGATACCCTGGTGTCGAAGAGCAATTGACCCCGCATCCTGTTCTCAGAGGAGGAATAAATTGTAAGAACACTTGCTCTGGTTTTTCAGCACAATTGATCGTTGACCGCGGAGCCTGGAACATGGCAACAACAAGCAAGGGGTTTGCTTTCGTGCTCAACACGCCAAAAGAAGTTGATCAAGTAGCAAGGGCACTCAGTGGCGAGGGCCATGGCGAGGTCCATGGCGAGGGCTAAGGCCGTTGCAGAGGTCGAGGCTAAGGCCAGACCACCTGTGAGTGGCAAACGTCACTTGACAGATTTGAGCAGAAATGGAGGCGACACCAGTATCTAAGCGACAAAAAACAGCCCCGTGAGCCAATGGCTTCGTTTCATTCCGACAGCATCATTATTTACAATGAAAGTATCTGAAGATACAATGAAACCGGTGTTCTGCATGTCTTTTATGATTTGTTGGCGCGATGTCATGGCGGCTCACAAGGCAGCCAAAGACGAAGTGTTACAGCGGGGCCTTTGCCAGACGCAGGCCGCTTATCTCACCCTGGAATGTAAGTCCATTCGAGAAGGTGCCAGTACATGCTACCCCTTCTGCAGATTCTGGCATGGGACCTCCTTTTTTCGCACTTGCCAATGTTTTTGTTTTATCTGGATTTAGTATGCTGTTTTAATTAAATTACTTCTCGATTCATTTTCACGTAGCTCATTCGCGACGACACGACGAACCACACCAAAAGTGACGCGCAGAACGGCCATGAAAATGCCTGCAGTTTCCCGGGGTGGTGCCGGGTCTGCAGCCGCATGCGCCATCCCAGAGATCAAAGCGCAGCCAAGCCGCAGGACGAGCGGCAGCGGCCTCAAAGCGCGTGCTAGGGACGGCCAGGTCATCCGCGAGAGTCCGCGACGACACACCATGAACTCGCAGCTCGCAAACGGAGCGGACGGCTGTGCCGACGGCATGCTGGTGGGCTGTAGGCGTGGTAGACGAACCCCCAATGGCAAGTGGGAGCTAACTGCATGTGTCCTGTATGTGTGTGCGCGTTGCAGGTGGCTGTGCGGTTGCGCCCAATCTCCGAGAGCGAGACGCGTCTGGGGCATCGCAAGTGCTGCAAAGTCGTTGGCGACCAGGTAAGCGAGGCGTCCTGACGAGAAAAAGCGTACCAAAACATCGTGGCTCATGCGGGTAGTGCTAGCTTGATCCAGACGAAAGGCTGGAGGTGCTCACTGCGTATTCTTTCGCGTGCGCCTGTGCTTTAGGCGGTAGTGATCGAGAAGTTTGGTCAACCCAACGGCCACTTGAAGAGCCAGCAGGCCTACAGCAAAGAGTACGCGTACGACGTGGCCTTCCCCGAGACGGTACGCGATTTTTGCATACGTTTGCTACCTTGGAAGGTGTCTATGGGCTGCATTGTGTATTGCAGTCAGGCTTACTGGATTCTGCTGCTGCGCATCATTAACTATTGGTTGGGTGGACTGCAGGCGTCGCAAAAGGAAGTGTACTCCAATACAGTAAAAGACATCATACCAACGATCTTGGATGGCTACCACGCCACAATCTTCGCGTGCGTTTTAAGAGCACTGGCGTGTCTGTGTAGCGAAGCTTCTAGGACTGACATTGATGTCGCTGCTGGTTCGTTCTCTGACCTCTGTGCAGGTATGGTGCTACAGGTGCAGGCAAGACGCATACCATGATGGGCTCGGAGCGTGACGGCCTGGGTGAACTGGACGACTTTGAGGACGACTTTGAGGTGGACGGTATCATCCCACACGCGCTGGCGGACATTTTCCGCTTGATCCGCCACCGCAATGAAGAAGAAGCCGTTCTGAACCTCTCGAACGGCTCGATCTTCGAGTGGAAGGTGCTCATCTCGTACCTCGAGGTCTACAACGAGCAGATTCGGGATTTGCTGCAGCCTTCGGCCAAGCCGCTGGCTCTGCGAGAGGACCAAGGTACGGGCTTGTGGCGATGAATTGGAATACTAATGCTCGGTGGGAATCTAAAAGTTCTGATACTGGGTTCCTTCGCACTGTGTAGCTCGTGGAGTCGTCCACGTCGCTGGATTGCATCACCAAGAGGCTCACAGCGCCGGTGAAGTGCTACAGCTACTGCGACAGTGCGTTGACTGCAACTGTGTGTTTCCAAGGATGTTCTTACTGGGAATACTGACCGGGTGCAACATGTGCGACGCTCGTCTCTCCTTTTGTTTGTGTTTGTAGTGGCAACCGCAACCGGAAGACGGAGTCTACTGCAGCGAACAAAGTCTCCTCTCGATCCCACGCCGTCATCCAAGTGACAGTTCGGCAAACGTCGACTGTGATGCTATCCGAAACAAATCCGCGGACCTCTATTGTCGAGGGCCGACTGTCACTTATCGACTTGGCAGGTTCAGAGCGTGCTTCAACGACACAAAACAAAGGCATGCGTCTGACGGAGGGTGCCAATATCAATAAGGTTCATGTTCTGTGCCTGGAGAGCTCTGTTGGAGGGGTCCAATATGGCATATGCGTGTCGCTAACTTGAGATGTGACCGTATTCCATGCTCTGCTGTGCTAGTCTCTCCTGGCGCTGGCCAATTGCATCAACAGTCTGACGACCCAGAACAAGGGGCTGGTCCGAAGGTCCTCATTCGAGAGCGCTGACGCCAGTACCCGAGCCGGTGTGAACCGATTTCGGTCCACCAAGGTCCAGTATCGCGACAGCAAGCTAACACACCTCCTAAAGGTACGTGAGACACATCGTTCACGTCTGACGAGGACGCCAAAAGACTGGTTTGCTGATAGTATCTTGCTCGTTCTGGCAGAACTCGCTGGAAGGCGACTGCCGTCTGGTGATGATCGCAAACGTGAACCCTTCGCATGCTTCGTTTGACGAGTCCCACAACACTCTCAAGTACGCTGATCGAGCCAAAAGCATCAAGATACGACCCAAGTTGCACGTCACAACAGCTAGTATGACGTATGCGCAACGTATCAACACGCTCGAGAAGGAGAACGTGAACTTGCGCACCGCTCTGGAGAACGCTCAGAAGGAGATCGAGCGCATGTCGGTATCCAAGCGCAAGACGACGCCTTCACGGGACAGTGTTTCGCCCAACACCATGAAAAAGTTCAGGAATCTACCCTGGGGCGAAAACTCAAGTGTGAGTACCCCAGTCACTGCCAAGCCACCCCCCTCTCCTCAGCTGAGAGACGAGTCAGATGCTCTGCATGTAAGAACCTATGCTCATTGCAGGTAAAGTGTCTTGCTTGTGCGCTGTAGTCGACTCATCTTGCCTGTATGTCGCATTGTTTCAGGCTACTATTACCCGACTTGAGAAAGAGAAGGTCGCTCTTCAGGACGAAGTGTCGGAGCTCAAGGCTAACAACCAGGCCCTACAGAGCAAGATTGACAAGGTGGATTGTCTGCTCAAGTGCGCGGATGAAGATATCGTGGCCGTTCCGCTTCAAGCGCTCCCAGTTCCACCACACCCGTCTACGTTGCCGACCTACACTCGTCCGACCGCAAGCTTGATTCCCCGAATCCGTCGTACTTTCTCCAGAGACCAGACTCCCAAGCGAGGCCAAGAGAACCAGTCGGCAATGATGAACTCCAACCCTCCATCACCATGGCTGACAGTCAAGCCGCGTCAGCGTGGAAAGAACCACAGCCAGCCGCAAACGCCCGTGACGAACCAGAAGACGCCCACGCCCAACTCGTCCCAGGGCAAATTGCGTCAGCCATCGGCCTACTACCGGAAACCAAGACCCGAAAGCAGCAGATGGTAAAGCGTATGTCTGCTTTCGACCGTCACGAAGCGCACTGCAGCTCTGATGCCAGTTTTTGCTGCGTGGAGAGCCAAGAGCGAGTTCGTTTGTTGATAAAATGTGGTTCTCCACGCGCACACCCAATACGCAAAGCTAAAGTATTCTGCTGCGTTCTTCATCTCATAGCACACCTGAATACACTGACACCCTCATGGCATGTTGGTCACCAGTCCACGACGTCGGAAGAAAAGCATCCCCCTGTATGCAATAATGACTGAACCTACAACCACGGCCACCACGACTCTCCAGAACGCGATTGACGTGCGGAGAGTCAAACTTCAGGTTCATTCCGAAGATACCCGTCACGATGGTTCCCACGCCCATAGACACCGTCACAAGCACGAAGATCAGTTGCCAAGCCAACAGGTAGTTCCGCGCATAGTCGAGCTTCATGAGCAATCGCTCTGTGGACTCGATGCGGTGCTAATGTAGCGTCCCGTCCGTCCTGGTTGAGTAAATACCCAACAAGAACGAAAATCCCACGATGAATGAGGCAAATAGCCCATTCGTAGACCCAAACCGCACACAAGGTTGGTTAGTTCTGTCCTACTTTTTGGTGCGACGGTTTGAACGAAGAGACTTGGGCTCCTTCTGCTCGTCTGAGACTCAGCACTTTACAGGGATTGTTTGCCACGTCCTTGTTTCAGGTGGAGCAAGTTGTTGGAATGCATGTCCTGCAATCGTATGGCAAAATAGAAGTACTTCCAATCCCGTCGCATCTCATTCAGTCTTGGAGTGGTGTGACACTATCACGGCTTCTCCATATACACGTTGATTGCGATCGGACAGGCTTCATCCCGAATCGTCTTGACTGGGAAGAGCTGCTTCTCCTGAGACTGCTCCTTACACCAGAAAGGGTCCGCTGGTACCCACGAATTCGCCGCGTCGTCCTTCGCTACGGCGGCCCCGTGGTTCGACATGTTCTCCATTGTGTGCGCCAAGATACGGAAGGTATGCGTATCCGCTCCGTACTCTCGCTCTGTTAAAGTAGTTCCTGGGGCCGCCACCAGCGCCACCATAGCCGTGCGGAACGCTTCTTCGAGTTGCACCAAAAGAAGTCTTGCCTTCTCTTCTGGTGGTGCAGGCTCGGCCAAACTCTGGTTCCACCCTGGTTCGATCACCAGCGTTTCTATTGCACAGCCTTCCTTGGAGAGAAGCACGACACAGAGCTTCTCCAACTCGCCTGAGTGTATCCACGGCCGACAGCCGGCTAGCATGGAGTGGATGTACTCGCACAGCAACGGGTGGCGATTCATGTGGATTGGCACGTCATAGAGCACTCGCTGCGTAAATGCTTCTGCACTCCAGTTGCGTCCCAGCAAGACATAGCAGGTGAGTCGAGGAGTGAGTAAGTGAGCAGTGTGGTCGGACCTGCGTGTTCATGGCGATGTTCAAATACTACCTTTGGGGTATACTTGGCGTGCGAAGCTGCCATCCCACCGCGGACATCAGGCCAGGCCACGCACTGGTTCGTTAGCGCTTCCCCTTGCATATCCTCGAGGATCACATGCACAACATGCCACACAGCACAACGCACGTACAGGAACTGGTGCACGGCGGCCTCCACGAACTCAAGCACCAGGCCCGTGAGTGTCTCCTTGGTGCTCACTTTTGGCTGCATCTTCCTTCCAACGTCACAGCGTCCTCAAACTTGGTTATTGTAGGGACTGTCGCCACATACTGCGCACCATCATTCTGTAACTGGCATACAGAATACAGAATTTCGCACAGACCAGAAATTTGATTCTAACACAAAACAGTTGATGTTAGCCTAATCTGGCGAGAACTGTACTGACGTCCACTTTCAATTCGGCATTTTTCACGTTGGGTTCGACGGGTGCTATTTGTATGGAGAAAACAACAGTGGACCGTGAATATTTCGGTGCGTCAGCTGCTGGACTCCCAAAAATTGTTCATTCCGGTGAAATAGGCATGCACTTTAACTTGGTGTGACTATGCATTTGATTAAAACACATTATGTCGCAGCAATGGCGTGGTGAACATTTTGGGCAGGCTGGAATTGGACGGGTAGGCGACATGTCGTGGAGGAACTTGGCGTACGGGTCGCAGCAGGCGGCGGAGGCGGCGCCCGCCGTGGCCCCCACCAAGTCTGTGAAGGAGACCGTTGTCTCTCAAGGTAGAGTGGGCATTGCTGTGCGTGTTGGCTCGTTTTGTGGCGCTCGTGGGGTCTGTGGCGCGTGTTCCTCGCGTCTTGGCGGCGAGGATGCGAGCTAAACGTTGTGAGCGTGCTGGTTTCCGCGCGGCTGTGCCTTGCGTTCGTTGCTGGGTGGTTATGAACAGTGGACGCGTCTTCTGTTCCCAAGAATGACGGTGCCAAGGTGTACAAGATCCTGGAGTATCTGTGCAAGATCCCGATGCACAAAGCTGTGTCCGTGTCCGATATCTTCAAGCACACGGGCGTCGTAAGTGGACGGAGCACCGGTGTAAATGTGGGCTGTGCGTGCGCGTATGTGTTGGATGCCTAATAGTTTCTTCAACTCGCGTGTGTGTGGCGTAAAGGACCTCACCATGGACGACCAAGTCGACCAGCGTCTGAAAAACAACCCCAAGGTTCGCGTGAATGGAGACCAGTACGCATACCAGGTAAGACTCCGCCTCGAATCCAGTGTGCCTACTGTACAGTTTCCCAATGTGCCGTGTACTTGACTGAACCATTATGCGTGTGTATTTCGCTGTTGTCCAGGCCAAATACGACATCAAGAACCGTCTCCAGCTGCTCAAAATCCTGGACCGCGTACGTATTTTCGCCGTGAAGTGGTGAAATTCACTGTAGACGGCTTCAGCACTGTCTGGATGGCTTATATGCTGTGCGTTTATTGCGGTGGAGTAGATCCCTGAAGGCATGCCGATCGAGGACCTGATTGATTGCTATGTCGGGGTGGAGGAAGACTTAAAGGACCTGACGCGCACAGGAGAAGTGATCTGCCTCAAGAACGCTGAGAAGGGGGCTGAAGTGTACTACTCGCGCGGAAATTCCTTCCTTGTGGATCTTTCGGGCGTGGCTACCGTTGAGCCGGGCAGCTACCTAGCGCACTGCAGCGAAGACATCTCAAGCGAGATCCGCCGCGGTGACGCCTTACGCATTGGCGACAACTGGTTTCGCGTTTCAGCTGCAGTCAAGGTGACGTTCAAGAGAAGTTGTGTTACTTGTATTGCTATTGATATTGGTAAGAATGTGGCAGCTGATAAGTGTGTTGCTTTCGAACATGCTTTAGAGCTCAAGCACGACTCGCCCGGCACCGTTTGCAGGGATGACTTCAAAGAGCGTGTCCTCCACTCGTGATCCCAATGTGTCGAAGAAGATCAAGTTCGTGCACCAATGCTTCTGTGGGATGACAAGTAAACAGCTGGAAAGGAGAGTGCTAATGCGTTTTTGCTGCACACTTCCGTGATCCACAGGTTCATGTTTAAGTTTGACAAGGACCACTTGCCGCTGGATGTCCCATTCCCGGATTCGAAGCGACGAAACGTGGCCAGCAACGACCGGTGGGATGTTCTTCCCAAGCGTGGGCCCAAGTTTCAGATGGTGAAGCACGGTACGTCACCGTGCGTAAATACAAGCATTTGCTTTGTTCTCGCTCCTCTTGCTGACGTGCACCTTGGTGGTCTGGCGGTTCTTCCGTTTTTGTTTGCTTATGCGCAGGCTGCTCAAATGACATCCGCCAGCTCTGGCGTGACACGCTGCGGACGTGGCCTTCGGATCGCGCCGAATTTGAGAAGAAATTGGTGCAAGCGGGTCTCACAACGCAAGCCAAGGTAGACGCAAGCCGCCGCCAACTCAAGCGCCGCATGAAGGAGGACAAGAAAAAGAACCGGCCGCGCAAGCAGCGTGACATCAAGATTTCCAACCAACATCTTATTGGCACGAAGCTCGGCGAGATCTTGGCCAAGGGCAGCCAAGAGCAGTTCACCCTTGGTGCTGTCAAGTTCGACAAGAAGTAATTTCTGCGCTGTCTCTGAAGTCTCTAGCATCCATGTGCAGCAAACCAGAGCAAGTCTCATGAGACTGTCAATCGTGAGCACGACTTGATAACTCGTTGCTGCGGGGAGAGTACATGCTCTGAATTCGTCTGAACAGCATGGATAAGATAGCGAATACCAAAGGTAGTTAAAGCGTTGGTCGTCATTGTTGCTTACAGCATGAGCACTCCTTTGTGCTTGAAAAACAGAACGCCAATAGCCGTGAGCACGACAAAGATCACAACGGTGGCGATGACGACGCCCCAGAACCAGCCTGCAGCGTCCTCGATGCCTGAAGCCAGGTTCATGCCAAACACGCCCGCTACCAGAGTGCCTACAGAAAGACTGATGGCCACCAGCGAGAAGATGAGATCTACCCCGAGCAGGTAGTTTCGCATCGAGTCGAGCTTGAGCATCACGAGACTCTCCGTGTTGGTGATGCGGTGCTGCATGAGGTCGGCCTTGGTGCGTGTCGTGAAGATATCTTGCAAATAGTTCTCCACCAGCACTTCAGCCTCCTCTGAGTCAAAGCTCCACAGGTCGCTCAGCAGAGACGGGTCTTCGTGCAGTTTGGTAAGATAGAGCAATCGCAAGTCCTCTTCGTTGTCTAGCAACTCCATGAGGATGCGCCGCACACCATCTACCTGCGACTCAAACTCGTTCATTGTGTTCTTGAACTCGCGCAGCGTCTCCAACTCCAGTTCATGCAGGTTTCCCTGTACAAGCCGGTCCAGTGCCGAGATCACGACCGGAGCCAACTTCTCATAGTCCGCCTGGAAGTACCGCGCAAGCGTTGCAAGCAGCGCTTCCAGGGCTCTATCGTAGGTAAAACATACAGATCAAACAGTAGTAGAGCCTGCACGTCAATAATACAGCCAACACGTAGGAAAACGATGATTGGTAGTCCTCTCATGTGAGTACCTGAATTCGTATGGAGCCTCACCAACTTCCCGCGCAGTTTCGGTGAATTTGTCCTTCAGAATGGACAGCAGGCTGTCTGCTCCATCAGGCACGTACACCAAACAGACGTCTCTCATCACAATGGCACGCAGGGGATCTACAAGTCACACACACAGCAGCAGCAACACTGTCAAAACCGAAAGGACAACGAGTGCCAAAAGCTACCAATCAGCAGCAAAAGCAAATGGGTCCAGGTTCGTACCAGCACTAATGAGGATCGCCTGCTTCCGGATGACCACGGATGGCTCATTGGACACGGAGAACGCGTTCTCCATCCTCCGGATGTCACGCGCGTGGACGCGCTGAACGAGAGCAAACGAGTGTCAGAGTGAGCGATGCAGACGCATTTTACTTGGCCAAGGTCCAGCAGTGAATGACCGCAACACGCACCTGGACATCGCAGACCGTGGCATAGTTGACGCCGTCTTGGTTCATTCCACCGCCGGTATAGCGTGTCTGGTCCACAGATCCTCGCCGTGGCCTAGCGCTCATGCTGCCCAATCTGCGCAGAGGCGCTAAGGGTTTATCGGCGGCTTCCTCCGCGTCCGCTGGCTCCTGCTCCTTGTCCACGGCGGCCTCCTGCGTCATGCGCAGTACGTCCAATCGACTCATCTCCTGAAAGGTTGACTTGCCTTCGCGGTCAAACATGAGCACGAGGACGCGGCCGTTCTTGGTCCCGGGGTCGAACTGACACGCGAAGCGCTTCACGGACGCCGAGTTGGGCGAGTTGGACACGCTGAGCTCCGTTGGGTCGGTCGCCGCGCACAGCTCGATGCGGTGGTACGCCGTCCCGGGGCTGGCCATCCCTGCGCGCGTTGACTGCGGGTCCTCAGCGCCCGTGTTAGCGGCGGCATCTGTAGGCATGGTGTCCGGTGGCTCACGAGAAAGCGACGTTCACGAGCGTATTCTGTCAGTCGTCGACTGCTGAACTTGCTACGTGGACAAATTACGAATGTGGACAAACTTTATTAATTTATTTCAGAATAGTAGCCCCCTAAGTAGTTATTCGTCGGCCGATTTGCTACTATTTCGCGATCGAGAAACGCAATACCACTCGCAGAAAAAAGAAGTGCAAAACAGAGAGCTATTCTCAAGCAAAAAATGGTGGGTTAGGGTTAGTGGTCTTTATTCAGCATTGTGTTCCTCTTCCACCCACCACGTCTCGTCCCACCTGGGGACTGCCCGCAGAAAAACGCGCTCAGATAATCAGTGCTGTCCTAGCTAGCTCCAAAGTTGGTAAACCAAGACGTGGAGTGCTAAACGGCGTGACCACTCGTTCCAAGTCCAC
>JAADYK010000561.1:0-17635 GCA_023338225.1 Halophytophthora batemanensis
ATCTTGCCGATGCCGCGGCCGCCGCCCGTGATCACCACCACCTTCCCGCGCACGTCGAAGAGCTTGTTTAGACCCAGCGCGCTCATGTTCGTCAGCGTCGCGGCCGTGGGAAGTCTGCTGCAGTCTCTTGGTGCTCTGCTCTGCTCTTGGCGTGGCGTGGCGCTTTGAGTTGTGAGTGCCAATCTTCGGGACTTTGACTGCTGTGAAGCGTTTACTCGACATTGCAAGGTGGTTTCTAAATATCTAAAAGAGGACATTTATGCGCGAAATGTGGCCTTCGCCACATTGGGCGTACCGGTTCATGGCAACTTAGGGATAAATCGAGGCGGTTCACGTCAGATTGCGATCGCATTGCATCCCATTTGATTGACACATGGCTACACCTCTAGCTCACCGTAGTGGTGATCCATGCGCCACATGACTTCAAGGGAGGGAGGCGCCGGCCCTCCAAATCCTTAGTCCTCCTGGTGCCTCGAGAGTGCCGCGGAGATCTGGAGTTGCGCTGTTTGTTGCAGTGAATCAAAGAGATGGCTGGGTGCCGTGGCCAACTGCTTCCGCACGTCGCTCACCTCCTTCGGGTACATGGCCAGCCAGTCCAGTGGCGCACCGCCACTGCCGCCATTTCCCGTCACACTGCGCTGTCCTCGGAAGAACTGGTCGTAGATGGCCTCCGCCTTGTCTCGACGGCGTCTCGCCACCGTCGCAGCGTCCAACGGCACCAACGACGAGGTGCCAATCGCGCGATAGCCTTCCACGGCGCTCCAGAACTTGCGATTCTGTTCCATGGATCGCTGCTTCGACTGCGGCGCGGGGTCCACTCGAAGTGCGATGTGGGCAATAGGGTGCTCGGAGGCGAAAGAGGCCGAGGGCTCCAACTCTGCGATGGACAAAGGAGGCACCTCCACCTCGGTGGCATCCGCCGCAGTCGCGATGGACGAGTAAGTCTGCGGGTACAGCGCGGCGTACGCGTTCTGCACGCTGGTCGATAGCGGTGCAGCAACGAACTCCTTCCACACTCGTTCCTTCTGTTGCTTGGACAAGGACCGCAAGCCATCCTTCCCAGACTGCTCTGTCTGCTCATAATCTCTCCTCCCACCCGAGTTCGGGGTAGCCACTCGCGCGCCTTCCAGCAGCAGATCTCCACAGGATGCAGAGGTAAGTGACCCGCGGCTGCGATGAGGACGCGCTGACGCGCGAGACGAGCGAGCTGCAGCGTCTACCAGCTTGCGGGCAGAGGCGCTACCTTGATCGCACTTGTTGGACGCTTTCTCCTCCGCAGGAGAAGCCCCACCCAATTTTCCTACATCTGATGCCTGCTCCTTGGACCGTGTAGGCGTGGCCACTGTTCCTATCGCCGGCGCACTGCTGCTGTTTTTCAGTCCCACGACCTCTAGACGTAGCTGCAGCCCCTTTGGAGGTTGTGTCTCATCTTCGCCCTCACGACGCACACTACGCTGTGTTTTCAGACGCAACCCCGAGAAAGGGGTCGCTGGCTTCTCCAGTGTTGCCAGTCTAGATCTCGAGCTTGCCGGGGTGATCGCTCGTTCCGTCGACACCGGTCCTTCTTCGTCCAGCTCGGCGCTCTTCGTCACCACAGTGACCTTGATAGAGGGCTTGAGCTGAGACGATGAGGCACTGCCTGGCGCGCTACGGCCCGATACGACTGGGGTTCTTGTCGTCTTCGCTGCCTCAAGATGTTTTAGCTGTCTTGCCCGCAGCGCCTCCACATCCAGCGGTGGGGTGGCCTGGGCATTTGCACCGCCAGCACTACTGATCCCCACCCGGCCTCGCTTCTCCGGCATGGTCATGGAAACGCCCCGAAGAGCGAGTGAGTCGTCACTAGGACACTCGGACGCCTCGCTTTCTTCAGCACACAAGCTCAGGCCAAAGTTCTCAAAGACGCACTCTTCTCCGCCCCCTCCGACGGCATCCACTCCTCCACCGTCTCCCGAACGACTACCGCCCGCGTGCCACGAATGTAACAACCTCTGCTGGCTGTGAGAACTCCGTACGTTACGGAACTTTGGGCGACTTCCCGGTCCAATAGCCAGCGGAAAGGACTCGAGCGCTGTAGCCTCTTCCCACTTGATGAACGGACTCACCGTTTCTGCGAGTGTGCTTGCTTCTGTTGTCGGGTAGGTCTCGACCACTTCACGAGGTCTCGCCGGGGACTGCAACGGTGAAGAATCTGAGGAGCGCCTCGTGCCGTCACGGCGTAGTGTTGCATCAGCGGGCGGTGACGTGCCAGCCTCGACCACCGGAGACTGCGGTGAAACCGGAGAGATTCGAGCTTGTAACAGAAATTTGCGCAAAGTCTCGTCCTCCTCATGTGCTTGCGTCGAGTGGTTGTCGCCGTCAATAGTGATGTGAGGACTCTCCTCCTGGAAAGCGTCTTCTTGGTCCTGCTGGTCTTGTTGGTTGTGCTGCGTCTCCTCGGTCTCTACAGCCGGACCTTGTCTGTGAGTTGGACTGCCGCTTGTCCCTTCCGCTGGTGAATCTTCAGTTGTGCTTCTAGTACTCAGGACTGACGACTGTTTGCTCCGGGTGTTGATCTGCACGGCGGGGATGCAAAGATGCTCCCGGGGTTTCTTCAACATTGGCTGAGGTCTCTGATCCCCAGAAGCACCGTGGTTCACCGTTTCTTTAACTTGGCCTTCTACTTCGATGGGCGTCACCGGCAACGAAGGCATGGCGATAGGCTCTTGAACCATCGAGAGTAAGGACTGCGACGAAGAACGTTGCATGGCACGGTCTCTCTCCATCGATTTAGTTGCTTCGACAGGCTGGTTTGGCTGCTCCGTCAGCTCTGTGGAGCTCTCGGTCCTCTGTCGAGAAGGCGAACACTCCTCTTCCACTGACTCTTTGGGCACAGGACACGGCGTTGGCTCCAGTGATGTTGACTGTGGGGCCTCAGTCGTGGGTATTCCCGATAGTACCCGCCGTGATAAGGCTTGCTGCTCGAGCGCCACACCGCGTCGAACTGCAGACTTGAACCTGTTATCCGTTGGTGTGTTTAACACACGTGCGCTAGCCACAACCTCTTTGATACTTGAGGTTGCCGCATCACCCATGAGTCGAACTCCGCCACGTTTCCACATGGACTCGGCGCTCACTCCCGAGGCAAGTGTCTCTGTATCCCGCTGGTGCATCACATCCTCGGCTGGAGTGTTCGCTCTGGATGGCTTCGGCTCCGAGAAGAGGCCATTGCCGATCACGAAATTGCCGAATTCAAATCCATCGCCGCGAATCACAGGTAGCGTGTTGCTCCCCGAAATGTCGGTTCTATCTTCTTCATCGCTGTCACTCATAATCTCACCTCGTTCCTTCCGCTCGCGCTGTCGAGATAATAGCGCGCGGTACAGCTCCTGCTTCTTCCGGTTCCGCGGGCGGTCTCCAGTGGTTTCGGGTGGTGGTAACTCCACCGCTTCTGGTAGCAAAAGCTCGTCAATATTCACGAGGTGAACTGGAGGCACTTCCAGCTCGTTCGTGACGGGGTTCCGCTCGAGAAAAGTGGTCACTGCTACGTCTTTTGCCGCACTCGAACGCTCCCTTTCGGCTTCTTGCTCGGCTCGCCGCTCCTCTTCAAACAGCAGTCCAGCGCTGGCTGTGTACGTGGTTTGCATGGTCTCGCTGTCGGGGTCTAGCATATCCATCACGGAGCCACGGTGATAGGTCTCCAATACCCGGCGGGCATTCGTCAAGCTGCTCCGCCGCCGCACAGTTCCTTGACTGGGGATGGCCCCAGCCGCAGTAAGCAGCCGAGTCAGACCCTCCGTTTTCTTTGCGGTGTCTCTCTGCTTGTCAGCAGCACAGTCTTCATTCGTGGGCTTTCTGGCAGTGGACGCTCCACTATCCAGCTCGACTTCCTCAGCCGCGAGGGTCGTAATCAAATTCTCCGCCAGCCAGCAGCAGCAGTTGCGGAAGAGGTTGGTCACAAAGAGAGTGTGCAACTTGCTGACTGCCTCTTTCTGAAGCTGGTCCAGTGGCTCCGGCAGGGCCTCGATCTCCTCCATGGGTTTGCCCTCACGTTCAGCCTCGCGTTTAGTAGCATTTTGAGACTCTTCAAGTAGCACTCTGGCTTGGAAAAGACCCGAGTATCGTGCCATCTCCTCCTCCAAGAAATCTTTCCGTTCGTTTGTCGACATTCTATCATCCGATAGAGAGGATGATATGTTGGTCCGATCCGGTGTGCTCTCTGCTTTTGGTGACTCGGATGCCGAGTCTGGTGTGCAGCCTTCCTCCTGTTGCAGCTCCAATCTCGCAGCTTCCAAACGAGACACTACGGCCTGAATGTCGCAGTGCTTGATCATCGCTGCTGCCATACGCAGTCGCGTTCGTTCGAGAGCCATGCGAGCTACGCAAATTGCCTGCACGCACCGGGTGCTCGCGAACAAGGCAGCACGATAGGTTCGTTCACTCTCGTCGATCTGATCCTGGACGCGCTTGATCTTCTTCTCCGCTTTGCGCAGCTTACGCTGGGCTCTCGTCATGATGTTGTCTAGCTCCGTGGTGAGTGCTTCATGCTCCCACCCATCAGGATCGTGCTTTGCAGCCTCACGAAGCCGTGCAAAGTCCAAGAAAAAGAGCTGCTGGCGGAAGAAAAAGTCCGCGTCAGCCTCCTCGGAGAACAGGCGCAACAATGCCACATCATCGCTCATTGCCCCCTGGTTGTGTGTGAATGTCGGGGCGAGTGCTGTGCGCCAAGCAGCCTCAGCGCGCTTGAGTCGCTGGTGCAGCTCCCAGAGCTCAACCTCACCAGCCGTGCACAGCTCCTCGAGCCGGAACGCTTCGTTCAGTACTTCATCTACAGAGAACTCGAGCGAGAAGAGTACGCCCACAAAGCTGGGCACGAGCGCCTGCTCTGCAGCATCAGCGTCTAGCGTCGTCGCTAGTAGATAGCGCACATAGGCCTCGTACTCACCCATTGTGCGTGCCCGTGCGTGACGAATTTTCTCCCGTGCCTCCCACTCGCTGTAGCGGCGCTGGCGTGCCACCTCTGCGTCCTCACTCAGTGCCACCAACGGCTTAGAGGGCCGTGACGCCTGCAGCAGCTCCTCCTCAGAACGGCATAAGCGCGTTTTCAGGCCATTGAGGAACCCCTTGGATCGTGTAATGACTGGTGCGAAGGTCGAATCCGGTGCGAAGCCGATGCGATCTTGTCGGATCCAGAGCTCCTCTCGCAGTAGACTGTGCCATTGGCCAGTGCGTGCGTCGGCTGCAATACGCTGGCCAGTCACCCACTCACTCGACATTAGGGCAGCCACACACCAAAGAAGTCGCTGAGGCGGTCCTTCCGCCCATTTTTCTTTGGAGCCAGGAGCTCTTTCGACTTTCAGGATGTCTCGCGAGTGGAAAGCGGAGATGCCCTTAGCCAACAGCAGCTGTGTGTCACTGTCGGGTGCGAGCTGTGCCGGCGTCAACCCATGTCTGTTGGCTCGCTGATGGGTTGCAGCACCCTCACTGAGCAGCAACCCCAGCACCTCAAGTCTGCGTGCCGGCTCCTCCAGCTGTGCCGCCACATGCAGAGCTGTGTTGCCTGAGGCGTCATCCACAGCGTTCACAAGGTGACGAGCCTGCAGAATCATGTTGCGTACCTCCACGACACTCTCATGGACCAACACACTGTGGAAGTGGCGCACGCCGTCGCCTGACGTGGCCAGCAACAGCTCCTGCTCATCTTGTTTCCTCTGCTGACTGGAGCTGGGCTCTTGGCTGTCGTGCGTGGAGTACGCGCTGCTTGGGAGGCCACCAAAAATGGCACCGGCATCCGAGAAGCAGCCGTAAAAGAGCTCCGGGAAGAAAGCCGAGAGTTCACGGTAGGCGTCCCACGCGTCCAGTCGCAGTCGATCTTCCAGAAATGCGTCGGAGCGGTCCCACACAGCCGACTTCCACGCCGTGAGAATGCCGAAGAGCAAATGGCGACGCTGGAGCCTCGCACAGAGCTTGCGAAGAGTGAGGAACAGCTTGCGCTTGCGAACGACATGCACCCAGGCCTCAAACGTGCGCCAGAGCGCGCGCGTCTCCCGCTCGTCACGCCAGAGTGCCAGTGTGCGGTGCAGTCGTCTGCGCCACGTCTGGCTGTTCTCCAGTCGTGCCAGATTCAGCTCACGCTTGAAGCACGCGTGCAGCTGGACGCGCTGCCACGCGCGCCAGGCACGACG
This sequence comes from Halophytophthora batemanensis, assembly GCA_023338225.1. Classification (NCBI taxonomy): domain Eukaryota; phylum Oomycota; class Peronosporomycetes; order Peronosporales; family Peronosporaceae; genus Halophytophthora; species Halophytophthora batemanensis. The sequence goes on from JAADYK010000561.1 coordinate 6,162, forward strand.
CGTCGTAAAGTCTTGTCGTGCCTGGCGGATAAGTCGTTTGAGCGGCCGAAGCTTACGCTTGGCGCGTGCGTAGCGATGCAGTCGGGTCAGCGCTTGTCGCGTCAACTTCTTCTCCGTGGCACTGTCAGCAATAGCTGCTCGCCAGGCACGTAGCACACCACGAGTCAACGTGTGCACAAAGTGCTGCTCTGACAGCGCGTGTGCGCGTCGTGTTGCCACAGCATGACGTGTGAAGTCCCGTACGCGCCAGAAGAACCGTCTCAATCTCGAGTTGGGCGCCTTAGCGGCTGCTTTAACGCAGCGCACCTGACGCTCCTGGTAGTTGTGCAGCCAGACGTCCCACTGCGGGTTGGCTTGCGCAAAAGGTGGCAATGGGACTCCCAGCCGCTTGCAGCGGCTGAAGGCGGCCCAACGCGCCCAGATGTCAAAGGCGGCCAGCAGCGTCTCGGCTGGCCAGCGTCGACGCGACCCGAACGCCATTCGAGCCGCGCGCTTCAAACAGAGCTGTGCGTTGAGCCCCACACGTTTCTGCGCCTCGTGCGCGCGTTTCCAGCGACGAAACACCCGCTGCACCACCTTCTTGAGCACTTCTTCGCGGGCTGCAAGATGCTGCGCTCGTAATTGCTGCACACGTCCACGACGCGTGTCACTGGTCTGCTCCACGCCAGCAAAAGCCGAGTTCAGGAAGGCGCCGAGCAGTGAGGCACCAGCGGTAGGTTTCGTGGATTTGTCTTTCGGGTCCACTGACTTGACGGAAGTCTTTCGTCTGCCCCACTCCACATCCCAGTCGGATGTGAAAACGAGGTTGAGGACCATGCGTGGCAGTTCCGCTTGTGTGGCAGCGGTACGGAAGAGCTGGAGCTCGATAGCACGGAGCTGCAGCGACAAGGCCACTTCATCGCGCCACTCCAAGAAGTACTTACGAGCCAACGAGCGGTGCGCTCGGTGAGCCACGCGGTGCGTCATGGTCCAGAGCTCAAAGATGGCGCGTCGCTGGGCAGTTCGACGGAGGCGCCAGCGCTGATAAACGCGCCGCTGGCAGAACATGCGCCAGGTGGCTTGGATTAGTCGTGCGGCACGTCCTTGCTTGGCTCCTTGTCGATGCCGCGCCAGAAACTCCTGCAGTTCGGCGTCATCCTGAGCTTCCATCATCTCTTCATCCGTGAGACCGATTGCTCCGTGCCCTTGCAAAAGCTGTAGCGATGCTGACGCGGTCATTGTGCGTCGATGGGCACCTCCAATAACGTATCCACGGCGCAGATCAACCTGGCTCCTGGCTCCTTGCAAACCTGCACGAACTGCGGGGGATATTGGTTCCAGCTGTAGCGTCTCCTTCATGACGCGCCGTCGACGAGACCGCGGTGCAGCTCTCGTCTTGGATCGCGCCATCAACACCGCAGGGGCTGAAGAGGACACTGCATGCTCCTCCAGATACGACAGCTTCATCCGAAAGTCGGCGAGTTGTCGCTGCAGAGTTGCTTGAAAGGCTTCGCGTTCTTCTTCTTCTCGCGCAGCCGCTTCAGCTTCAGGTAGCAATGGTTTGGCGGGTTTCAGCAGGCTCTTGCACCGTCTCCGCGACTTGGGCAACTCTTGATTATCACTTTGCCGAGTCTGTAGTTCCTCCTTCAGCTTCTGTTGCTCCTGCTCCTGCTGCTTCATGGCAGCGACGAAGACAGGTTTCAGCTCATCAGTAGGCCCTGTAGATGCCGGCAGATACCACTCCTGTAGTGCGCGCATGCGGTCACGACTGCGCTTTTGAGTACGACGCTCGATGCGGCGCAGCTCCTTGGGGTCGGTCAGCCAGGTCTCCATCTCGCGACGCCGCGCCTGGCGCTCCACCTCGCGGTCGGCTTGGCGCTTCTGTTCAGCTGACACGAGCTGCTCCCGGTTTTCACGCTCGCGCTCCTTCTTGGCTCGTTCAGTGCGTCGGTGCTTGGCAGCCTTGCGCTCCAGGAACTTCTGCTCGTAGTTGGACAAGTAGTCCGAGCGTGTGGACGCGCTGTCGATCGAGAGCCCACTCGCGTGCGAGTAGGACCGCGAAATGGAGAACGACGTACGGCTACGACCGCTGCTGCTGCCGTCGCCCAACCGACTCGAGGCCACACTGCTCTCCGAGTACTCACTGCGCACCGAGTTCATTGTTGTCATGTACTTATCGTCCGCTTAGAGTGACCCGCTTCTCTAGCCTCAGCAACGATCTCAACCGTCTGCAGGAGCTGCAAGGGAGACTGAAGAGTGCTTCGTAGGAGTCTCTCAGTTTATCCAGACGCGCCTGTTCACCCAAACCACCACCGTCAAGGGCCTCCCAAGCACAGATGCAGACCAGATCGTTCAGGGTGTGATATTGCATATCCAAGCAACCTTACCAATCTTCAAGTCGCTGGTCTTACGAGGAGCAGGACACGCACAGCGGCGCTACATCCGGAGCCAGAGGCTTCATGAGCTCACGGACGTTCACACCGTCGTCGTCATCCTCGTCCGTTGGTTCGTCAAACGGATGTGTGAGTAGGTGGAAGATACGCTGTACGCCGACAAAATCGCCATCATGTGCCAAGTCAATGGCCTTCTGCGCTACGTGGTTGCGCAGCACGAACACGGGGTTCACCGCTCGCATACCTTCTCTGCGTTCCCCATCACGCTCGGCATCACTCTCGCGTGCCACGCGTGCCGCGTACTGGCCAAGCCATTCACGCCACGCTTCTCGAACTTCGTCAAGTCGCTGGGCCTCCGTCATACCACCCAACATGGCCATGGCCTCACGCTGTGCCGTCATCTCCACCACGAGTTCAGGGGTGATACCCAACTGACGGGCACGCTCCGGTTTCTCCTGCAGCAGACGCTTCACCATTTCGAACTGCGCATCCGAGAAGCCACCCGAGGCGCGCTCCAGCTTGCGTTTCAACTGCGCCAGCGTCTCCGAGAAGCCCGCGAGTTCGCCCACCGCTCGCTCATGCACTTCTGGCCCGCTGAAGACGTCCATGTTTGATAGACACCGGAAGACGCTCGTAAAATCCGCTCCTGTTCGTGTGAGTACGTTGGAGAGAGAAGCCACAAGAGCCTTGTCGCCATCCTCCAGACTCTGCAGTCCCAGCTTCCCGCGCATGAGTTCCAGGTACTCGCGCTCGTAAACCTCATCGTAGGCATCTAGCGCCGGCTCTAGTTGCGTGCGATCCACCACAAGTGCAAGTTGGTCGGCCAGCACACCACAATTCCACTTACAGATCTCAGGCTGCGCTTCGTAGCGATAACGCCCCGTGTCGTCCGATGTGTTGCACACATGCTGCGGGTCAAAGTGCTCCATGAAGCCGAAGGGCCCGTAGTCCAGCGTATCCCCCACGATGCTCATGTTATCCGTGTTGAGTACACCGTGACAAAACCCCACCGCCTGCCACTTGGCCGCAAGTCGCGCCGTTCGACGCACCACCTCGGCGAAGAACTCCCGATACTTGTCTCCTCCCTCACCGGGCGTCTCTGGGAAATACTGGCGGATAGTAAAGTCCAGCATCTGGCGAAGCATCGTCTCTTTATCCTCCAAGTGTGCGCTTGGTCCCGTCTGGCCCGTGAGCTTGTCCGTGTCCTTGAACAGTTCAAAGGAGCCGAAGCGCAGGAAACTGCGAGCGATACGCGTAACCACGGCAGTAGGCTCCATGGCGGCGCGACCGTCGTAGAACACATCACGCAGCACCTGCGTCTCTCTGGATAATACGACGCTGCCTGCACGTGTAGTGGGAATGCCTAGAGCGTGCATGTGCTCGCTGCACAGAAACTCGCGCAGTGTGGAGCGCAGTACCTTGCGGCCGTCGGCTGTACGCGAGTACGGGGTGAGTCCGGAGCCCTTGAGCTGCAGCTCCCAGCGCTGCGGTAGGCCTTCTGCATCATCGTGCACCACTTCACCCAGATAAAGTGCGGCGCCATCGCCCAATTGGCCCGAGAAGTACCCGAATTGGTGTCCGCAATAGCACTGCGCGGCCGTCTCCGAGCCCTCCAGCACCTTGTTGCCCGCTAGAAACGGCACCAGACTGCTCAGCGGCTCGCACGCTGAACGGTCTTCCTCCTCTGCGCTGTCTGCGCGCAATAGTTCGATGCCGGCCAGCGCCAGTGGCGCTCGCGCAGCGATCACAAGCTCTGGGTTCGCCACGGGGGTGGGGGCCACGCGAGAGAAGCAGGCGCGCGCTACTGCGCTGCGCACGCCCTTCTGCGGCTCTGCGTCCAGCGGGAGCTCCCGCAGCACGGCGTTGTCGAAGCGCGCACCAGGGAGACGCCGCCAGCGTCCTGCGGAGCGCGAGAAGCTGCCCGAGGCGGCGGCGATCACCTGCTTGTTGGCCATCTTGCTGTGCTTCCTCTTTGCTGGGGGGACCTGAGCCAAGCGCTGGTTTAACATTTGCTCGTGTGAGGCATATGCGGTTTGGGAGGTCGGGAGCTCTTCCCCTCCCCTCAATGCACCCTAAATCACCACGAAATACCAAAATACCGCCCTGGCCCTAGACGACATATCGTTTTTTTTGCTTCGTGTCGATTCATGTGAGCAAGCTCACGAGCAACCAACAACCGCGGAGAAGGCATCTCCGCCGGAGATTCTCCGGTCACCCGGACTCCAGGAGCCCCAGGGAGCAGATCTTCGTTCTCCAGGTAGGTGTTGCGCAATGAACGAGGGGGTGGAGCGAGGAGGCCTTGGCACGAGCTTGGGTGTGGAGATGCAGGAGTAGGTTCATAGTAGCTCGCAAAACTGGGAATGAATGGAATAGCGGTTATGCAAGCAGGGAGCCGGCCGCGAGAAACCTGGAGTGGGTGAGAGGATCAGCGAGCAGCAAGTGGTGCAGAGTATTGAAGAGTAAAGCAGAGTATTCTTTACATTTGGTCGATCGTGACTTCTTACGAATCACGATCTGATAGGCTAGATCCGCATTATCTATGACTGGCCAATCCCGGCGCTGATGTCGATGAATAGTGGAGAGGGAGTTTTCAAAAAAGTGATGGCACCTCGTGGGAATTCAGTGGTAGATTGGGAACTGCCAAGCCAGCCACCAGGATACCATCTGAGCCATGGAGCCGCTCGGGGACGTGCTCCTTCGTCGCTGGGATGCGGCTGCCGCCGCGGGTAAGAGCTGCTGGTCGTATTAGACGCTGAGCTGCGTTCTGCTTCTAACTGTGCGTCGCACACCAGGAGCATTGCGGACAAGCGTGAACGACACGCAGCGACGACGCGTGCCCGGCTCGCTTGGACTTCTCGTCCAGCACAACGCGACGCACCTGCGGGTGAGCATCCTCATGCTTGGTACGGAAGAATGAGCGGCAGTCGAGGAGAATTGCTCACTCGAGTCTGTTGGTCGTGCTGTAGCGGAAGAGACCGGCGGATAGTGCACTATTAGCGTCGGAACCTAAGGCTGTACCGACCAAGTCGGCGTTCAACTTCTCCAAAGCTAAGTACGTGGTAGTGGCCGTCAGTGCCAAAATGCTAGGCTCGCCGGTTTTGAACTGTGCACTCGTATAGACGCTAACGTTGTTTGTTGTGGCGAATGCACAAGGCCGCGCGAGTTTCTCCTCGGTCTGCGCTTCGAGGACGCGGCTGCAGAACCAATTCCGTCGCTACAGACTGTTGCGCTAGAGACCGAGATCAACACCGGAAATGGCGATAGCGAACTGCTGCAGCGTGCTCCGCACTTCGTGCTTGTGAATGTGGCCCCTCTGGTACGAATGATTTCGATGCACGTATTGTTCGCGGGTGCTGTGCTCCAGTGGTAGCTAATGCGAATGGCTTGTGGGATTCCCTTGTGCATCATGCCGTGGAGATGCGAGGCCACTTGCTGTGCGTCTTCGATTTAAACCTCGTGAAGCCGCAGCGAATGGAGCAGGCATTCTTGCGCTACGCTCTCTCCATTGAACGAAATGTTCAGCGCGAGGACTTTGCGCTGGGTGAGTTGTATTGTGCACTTTTGCTGCCAGAGAGCTCTCTTTGAGCGTGGTGAACGAGTGGCATATGACTCACACCCACAGTGCTCTGATTCGGTTGCTCCCTTGAAGCTTTCAACAGCCCTGGGGCCTGGTCGTCTGTGAACCATTTCCACCTCCAGGGGTTATTTCTCGCAGAAGCGACGGTCGATACTTCGGACGAGACCACAGCCACCAGCAACCTCCCCGTCGTGGAACAAAAGAGAGAGGAAGCCTTTCGCTTTAAGCAAGCGGTTGTGAGCGTCCTCCCAAATTGGCCGATGCACTGCTACGCCGTGGAGCTGCGCGCTGGAAGTGATTCCAACAGCGAGGACCACGTCGTGGACGTTGTGTGGTCTTTGCTTCAGCTGCTTCAAACGCGAGGCATACCGTACAACCTCCTGCTGGCAGGCAACGTCTTCTTCATTTTCCCAAGAAAGCGGCAGTGTGAGAACGGCGCGGGGTTCTTTGCCAAGTTCGAGGCGGCCAGCATCGGCGAGGGTGACGCGACCACTACTTCGGACGTGCTTCCCGGGCGTCTGCGATGTGCCGTGGCTGAATTGTCAGGCCTCGTCATCGCAGGAGACAACTTAGCGTACGAGAACCTCACAGAGGAGGTGTACATCCAAATTCTGCAGGATGAGGTTTCACTTTCCGCGGTACGTGGTCATGTTGTCCCCTTTGTTGCTCTGCGTTCATATTTAGCTAACAGTCATAGAATTCTTGCAGGTGGATGCAGCAGAGATCGTCGATTCGTGGTGGGCGCAGTTGCAGGTGGAATGAGGGTGGGGACAGCCAACATTAGCTAGAGGCACGCCAGCGCACTAGTTGCAAGCTCCGAACTCCATTTGAGTCTTTTCTTTTTATGGATCAGAAGGCAGTCGAATAGGCATCAGACTCCAGAAACAGCTCGACGTCGTATTTCGGGATGGACTGGACTTCTACTGCTAGCAAATCAAGCATAGCCACGACACGATGAACAAAACGGGAGAAAGCTGATCAATTCCTGACGGAAGTGACGTCAAGTGTGAGTCGTGCGTAGTTCGCTACCCACCCCCGAGAGCAAGTGCTCCCCGCCGACAGGGTCGTTCAACCGGCGTGTGTGAAAGTAGCTTCGATCTCCGTGCAACTCCACGTCACTCGCTACAAGTGTACCGCTTCTAGAGGCAATCACCGATGGGCTCAGGCTGTAGCATCCTTCGTGGCGACGACGAGCCGTTCGACCCGAACGTGCTGTCCGTGAAGCACTTTGATATCCACCGTGTGGTGGGCCAAGGAGGCTTTGGCAAGGTAAACGCCGTGATCCGCAAGAAATCACAGCCGCCCGAATGGTTCGCTATGAAGACGCTCTCGAAAGCCGTAGTGCTCAAGAAGAAGTGCGTGAATATGGTCTGGAACGAGCGGAATCTGCTCACGCAGGTGAGTAGTTCCAGCATCGTACGCATGCATCACGCCTTCCAAGACACGTACAACTGCTACGTGGTCATGGATCTGTTACTCGGTGGTGACCTCAAGTTCCACCTCAAGCAGACACGCCCAGACGGTTTCACAGAGGAGGAAGCCAGGTTCTACGTGGCTGGGGTGCTGCTTTCACTCGAACACTTGCACAGCCTCAACATCCTTCACCGCGATATCAAGCCCGATAACGTCATTCTCGATGCAAAGGGATATCCACGACTCACGGATCTGGGTATCTCCGTTCAAACAGACTCGTTGCGGTACCAAAGCAGCAGCGGCACGGTGCCCTACATGGCTCCAGAGCTCTTTCAAATCTCAAGAGACCACGGTGTCGCGTCCGACTTCTTCTGCCTGGGAATTCTCGCCTACGAGCTTATCATCTCCAAGCGCCCGTGGCATGGCGGCGTAGTAGCACACCTCAAGACCTGCCCGAGCGTTACGACGGACTTCCCGGAGAGCGCATTTGAGTTATACTACCCCACAGAGCTCTTGGACCCGCCGTTCATGGGTAGCAAGCTCTCGAAAAGCTGTCGCGCCTTCCTACGCAGCATATTACATCCTATTGAAGCCTGTCGACTTGGCTCTGCTGATCGTGGCGGTGCAGTAGACGTCAAGAACCACGAGTGGCTGCAAGAGTTTGACTGGGAAGGGTACGTGGCGCAGACCCTGAAGCCGCCTTTTGTGCCTGTTGTGGACGAGAACAAGGCCAACTGCGACACGGCCGCACAGGATTTCGATGATGTACTCGAGCTCAGTTCACGCCCGACGGAGCGCGTGTCAGCAGAAGATCAACAGAAGTTCGTGGGCTTCGAGTTCAATGTCGCCGTTAAGAGCTCAGGCCAAACGTAAGGCTTTCGGGCAACTTCCTTTCGACCACGCTCCACCTACTATCTATCTGTTTCCTGCATCACGCCCACCTCCTTCATCTATGGCAGTAGCAACGCCCTCTCCTCTCCAGCAGCACAGGTGCACAATCAAGCCGTCTTGCTCCGGAGAATGTCCAGTTCCTTGTCGATAGCTTCCAAGGCCTCCAGGCCCTTGCTCCGGACAGATAGCAGCAGGTTGTTCTCGAGAATCACCACGTTGTCGCAGTGCGGGAAGTCTGGGTTCACGCGGATAAGCGACGACTGCGGACGGCCGCAGCCTTGCGTGACGTCGGCCACGACCATCTCGCACTCTTTCCGAACTGATGGCACCTGCGGTCACAAACACGGAAACAAAGCGAGTTAAGATATATGCTCGAGGAAATACCACGAATGCACCGCGTGGGATAAAGCTGGGGACGAGACGAACCCGTGTTCCACAGCCAATCTCCAGGACCACCAGCTTCAGTGACGGGTCCTCTTCCAGCATCTGCATTACAGAGCACAAGCCGCAGCAACACATCAGTCAAAAAATCTGCGTTAACACGCTCTGGATCATACAATCGATTCAAAATAAGCCTGCCGCTCAACAATCAAGCCACTTTGCCGCATGCTTCCGTACCAGCTCCATCACGGCCTCCCACGCCACGTAGCCATCCTGAAGAAGCGCAACACGCCCATGAGATCAGCGCTTTCACTCCCAAGCGCACAAAACCCAAGCAACTGGCAGTTGGTGAGTTTGGAAAATCGGACGTACCTCTTTATCTGTGTTCGGGATCCACGATCTATCGTGGAACATGAGCACGTTGGGGCGGCCTTTGCCTCCGCAGTTTTGGCACGTGGTGGCGGCGCTACCCGGGGCTCGCATGGTCGTCGAGTCCAAGTCGAAGCGGTGTGCAGGCGGGAGAGGCCAGAGCTCCTCGCAGGGCTCTTTGGACCCGGATTGGGTGTCCCCCGCACACTGCCATGTCTCCACACTACCATGCAATTCGTAGATCTCGCTGGCGTCGAATTCGCGGTGGAAGTGCGCGTCCACCTGGAGAGCGTCCACGAAGCCACACAATAGTCTTCGATAAGTTTCCATCCAAGTGCTAAACGCCGCAGTGGTGCAAGCGCCGTGGAGCCAAGTTTGCGTACATTCGAAGTGTAGATAAAGAAGGGATCGTTCGTGACGGCATCCACCTTGACACCTGCTGGGATGGCGCCGCACTTGCTCAAACGGTGGAAGGCTTCGCGGAAAGCCGCCCGCTTTGCATCGCTGTCTCGGCCGTTGGGCTTGTTGCGCAACTCTTCCTGCCATTTACGTAGGATGGCGTACCTGGACAAGCAAACACACGCGCAAGGGAACAAAGCGTGGGGTTGGGACGTGTGCTGGCAATCAACAGACCGCTGTATGGCCAAATAGCGGGTTGGTGCTGTGGACGCACCCGCGGTGGTGTGGCGTGTCTCGGTACGCGTTGGTGCAACTTCCCCAGAACCCGTAGAAAATCTCTTCGTCCTCCTCAAGCTGCATGCAGCAATGCACGACAAGAGAGCACAGAGGTGTACATGCGAACCGTGAGTGGCCCCAGAATGCCGGAGATACGCTCAGCATAGAGATGCAAGTTCGTACGATGTAGGGGTCGCACAGGTCCTGGTAATCCAAGTCCATCTTGTCATAAGCCTCCACCTTGGCAATGTCGCTGCAGCACACGTCAAAGTCGCACCATTGATACCAGCACCAGTGCACGAAGTCGACTTGGTAAATAACCACTGCCGTAGCAAACCCTCCACCTTCTCACTCTTCTGGTGAGCGACGTACGCGTAGACGGGCAAGGACGAGTCTGCCGAGAAGCCAGCGCCAGCTGCAACGAGTAGGAAATCTGCTTCTGCGATTTTCGCTGCAGTTAAGCAACGCAGGAAGAGCACAAGACAAGCGTCAATCGAGTCGACTGAGGCTGTGTCGAGCGGTGCGCGCTGTCGGCTGCAGAGCGCTGCGGACGACGCCACAAGCTGGCATATGGAAGAGAGATCCTAGGAGGTTCGGTCAACAGCACCCTCGCACCTGCAGCCTCACGCCACTTCCTGCGCTGCAGGGGCGTCCCCGCCGCCGCAGCCATCTCGTCCGAGTCGTCCATGCTCGCCACTCCAGCCACTTCCTGCGCTGCAGGGGCGTCCTCGCCGCCGCAGCCAGCCGAATTGGCCAATCACAGGTAAGATGGGATCTCGCCTATCAGCTACTCGTGATACCAAAGAAGCCCCGAGTTGACGCGCTGCCGCCATCGCAGCACTTAGCGATGCAGCCGAGCTTCTCCGGGTTTCTCGTAGCTAGCTTCTTGAATAGCTGCTATTCCACTCCCAGTTCTGCGAGCTACTGCCGAGCTATTCCTGCGCCCCCACACCCAAGCACGCGACAAGACCCCCTCGCTGCACTTCCTCGTTCATTTCCCAAGCTCTTCTCTACATGGGGGATCGACCAGTGTGGTGGGATCGGTCGGTCGACCAGCGCGCAAGGGAGACATGGGTCCCGACGGCGCAAGACCACAAATGATCCGCTCGCTCCAGACGAATCAAGGACAAGTCGTGGTTCCAGCTAAGCAACGTGATCGAAAAGACTCCCACGCCCGACAAGTCGCCCCAGTCTTCTCCTGACGTCGCCATGCTGGATGGAGAGACCCCGAACAGTGTCATCAAAATCCGGATCTACCTGACCAAGCCCCAGAAGTCACTGCTCAACAACATGTTCGGAACACACCGTGCGGTCTACACCCAGCTTGTTGAGAGCTCTCGAGAGACTGCTACGCGCTCAAGAAGTCTGAGCTGGTCGCGAAGTATCGCCCGATATATATCGCAGAAACGCACGTTGGCGACCTACCTTCCCGACCACCACTTTGAGGTGCCCGACGAAGTAATGGACTCGACATTCCGGGACTTCATGAAGGCGCTGGAGTCGTCGAAGGCTCTGTATCAAGCGCTCAAGAAGAAGGGCAAGAGGACGACGTTCCCAAAGCTCAGCTTCAAGTCGAAGAAGGACAACTCTTCCTCCATCGAGCTACGGGCTCGAGGCTTCAAGTCATCGGAAGATCTCTTCCTGTTCAAGCCCATGTTCTTCGGCTTCTCCAAGACCGAGGGCTTTGTGATCAAGGGGGAGATGCCAGAACTCCAGTTCTCCGTCCGTCTCCAGCGCACTTGCAACGAGCGCTTTTACCTCTGCGTGCCTCTCGTCCAGGCTCTTGCGCAGACTTC
>JAADYK010000562.1:0-17570 GCA_023338225.1 Halophytophthora batemanensis
CCACGACTTGTCCCTGATTTGCCTGGAGCGAGCGGAGCACTTGTGGTCTTGCGCCGTCGGGATCCATGTCTCCCTTGCGCGCTGGTCGACCGACTGCTCCCACCACACTGGTCGATCCCACATGTAGAGGAGAGTTTGGGAAATGAACGAGCGAGTGGGGCGAGGAGGTCTTGTCGCGTGCTTGGGTGTGGAGGCGCAGGAATAGGTCGGCAGTAGCTCGCAGAACTGGGAAGGAATGGACAAGAAGCTCGCAACGCGGCACCTCGGGGCTTCTTTGGTATCACGAGTAGTAGCTGATAGGCGAGATCCCATCTTCCCTGTGGTTGGCGCATTCTGGCCTTGATGTGGGTGAATCATCGAGGGAGAGGTGCACCAAAATGATGGCAACTCGTGGGAACTCAGTGGTAGATTGGGAACACCCGAGCGGTGATTGGTGGAGAGCGCCATTCTGAGCCCGATTGCGAACGCACCCATTTGCAGGCAAGCAGAGGTCAGAGACAAGGCGGTCGATCAGCACGACGCCCATGCGCGCCAGTCGTCCACTGCGCTGCGCTGCGCCCCGCGACACTGCATGACCATTTCTGAAGCCTCCACTCACGCCCCACTTCGCTGCGGCACAACTTCCAGAGCAAGCTGCACCAAAAAGGATGGGCGTCGCCTTCCAGACCATCGGCCTCATCGGCTCCTTCGTGATCGCCAGCTCCCTGGTGCCGCAGATGTGGAAGGTGTACAAGACCAAGAGCGCCAAGGACATCAGTCTGCGCTTCCAGCTGCTCTACGTCTTCGGACTGGGCATGATCCTCATCTATGGCTACGGCGAGAACCTCTGGCCGATCTACATCCCGGCCACGGTGGAGGAGGTCGCAGCGGGCGTCATGCTGAGCATGAAGCTCTACTACGACCGACTGGAGAACAAGCAGGGCGCGCTGGACGCTGGGGAGAGCCCCGAGATCGAGCTGGAGCTGGGCACCGCTACGCGCCGGTCGCCGAACTGCGCGACCAAGTTTACCGGAGTGGTGCAGACGCCGCAGTAGCAGGGGCGTGACCCGGCTCGCTTGATTATTGTAAACCCCGAGGAATATAGAGACAAATTCACTACGCCATGCGGACATTTTCACCCTGTTGCGTAGATGTGAAGAGTCGCAGACAGATTAGAACTGGGAACCCGCTTTGCTCCAACACTTCAACACTTTCTTGGGGGTGCGCTGGACCCTGGAAGCTCGCGGTGCGGGCACAGGACCACGATGGACGTCATGATGAACATGACGACGGAGGATGTGCGGCGGCTACGTGGCAAGTTCACTGGTAGTCTGCGACTGGAGGAGTTCGTGCTACTCATGAAGAAGAGTCTGCGCGACCGCATCCACTCGGAGCTGGACTTTGTCGTGGGCGTCATCGAGCTCTTCCACACCATCGACGTGAACGGCGACGCCGTGCTGGACTGGGACGAGTTTGCAGCCTACATGATGGACGCCGGTCAAGCCAAGGAAGACCTCTACTTCGAAGGCCGTTGTCGCGCCGCCAAGCACTACGCGCCGCTGCCGTTGCCACCACGTGACGCCAAGACGCCATTGAACAATATCCGCACGCGTGTACAACAGATGCGGCTGCTGGCTGACCAGGGTGCTGTGGCTTACTTCGAGGTGGATTCCGACGTCGTCTACCTCTACGGGTTGCTATTCGACCGCAACGACGGCCCGCGCCATCTCTCCACCATCCGTTTACATACAGCTTTCCAGGAGCACACCATCATCGATGTAGTATACGTCCCCACGCGCAAGTCGCTGGTCATCTCTTCTGTGCTCACACGCGGGTACTTGAGTCTCTGGAACGTGTCGGATCTGCGTGCGCCCGTCATGACGCGTCGTCTTGAGTCTTCAGAGGCACAGGAACTCTTATGTTGGGTGCCGTCACTTCAGAGCCTCGCGACTTCTTCGGTAGTGTATCCCAGCCTCTTCTCCGGTCGACCGTCAGCTTCCCGACAAGACAGCTATCGTCCGAACGCTGGCGTCGACCAACCACACACCAAGATCAACCAGCTTGTACTCTGGGACCTATCTGGTAAGGTACGCGCACCCGCAGCAGGTACAATTGCTACGCGGGAGGTCACTGTGGTACAGGAACGCATCAAAGGCATCACGGCGCTGGCCGTCTACAGATCTATCAACCGCACGTATCTCGCTGTGGGCCGCGAAGACGGCATCTTGGCCATTGTGGACGCAGAATCCGGCGAAGAAGTGAGTTCCTTCGACGCTCATGGTCATGGTGTGAAGGTTTTGGTGTACTCAACTGAAGTGGAGTGTCTTGCCAGTGTTGGATTCTACTCCTACGCCGATGAGACGACGCTGCACATCGCAGTGTGGAAGAAAACGGGTGCTGCGGGATTGTTGGTGCCCGAAGCCACGCTCAAACAGCACGAAGCGGCCGTGGAGTTGCTCGCATTCGTGGACTCCAATCAGCAGCTCGTGAGCGTCGACAGAAGTGAGACGTTCAACATCTACTCCAGCGTCACACGTACGCCTACATCGGAGCCCTGGGAATGCCTCCAAACCTTCCAAAGCGCTGCTTTCGCACCTGCAGCATGGAGTCGATTGCCGCCGCAACGTGTTTGGAGCATGTTCGTGGTACCCGAAACTGCTGCCAGTGATGCTGTACTGGTCACAGCAGGCCACACTGTCGCCTTCTATGACTACTGCGAGGAGAAAGACCGAGAAGAAGTCTTTTTTGCGTATTACTGCAGCACGCTGAACCTGGTGGTGGGCGCTACGAGCACCAAGCTGCTGCTTTGGAAGGCGGACACGGGCAACCTCTGGAAGGTATATGAGTACGTGGCCATTGTTATGGCGACAACCAACCCGAGCGTCACCAGTGCGCGACTGAGCAAAGCCAAGAAGGTGGACGACCCGGAGACGCGAGAAGCTCAAGCTCGAGCCATGACAGCCGTCTGTGTAGACGATCGTGAGCGTAAGGTGATTATTGGAGACGATACGGGTAGTATCAAGGTTCTCAACGCAGTGAACGGGAACGTCATGAAGGAGCTGGACCCACACGCCACGACTATTATTCACATCGCTTATGTGCTCTACGGGAAGCGTGTCATTTCCATCTCGACGGACTCGGTACTGCACATTTGTGATGAGAACAACCCACTCGGGTTCTACGTGCCATTTGGAGGCGGTTCGGTGCAGTCTGTGCTACTACGATCGCTACGTCTTCTGTCTGAGGCTCCGGTGTCTTCCGTACAAAACGAGCACAACAAGATTCGAGGTGGTCCAAATCAACAACAGGAATGTACGGAGGAGCAACACGAAGATCTCAAGTACCATCACCAGCGTCTTCGACACGGAGGCAAAGAGGAACCCGACAAATTTTTATTTGTGAAAAGCGTCGGGAACCAAGAGCTGAACCTCGTCGCTGTTCTTATGTCGGGACCTCACAGTGAAAGCTTCGTTCAGGTATGGAACTTCGACATGAGTCACTCGCAAGGGACGTGCGTGGCGCCACCGGGTGCCGGAGAGATCACGTGTCTGAGCTTCCTTGGGTCAGCGGCAGATATCGTGGCCGGTACCTTGTCAGGTCGCGTGTTCTTATGGTCTCCACAGTCTCGGGTCTCCTCCTACCGTTGTCTAATGGAGCTGGTCTGGTCTCCAGCCACACCAGTAGTTGGTGAAATGGAGAGTAAACGCCATCTTGCTCCAATCACGCAGCTTTGCACTGTCTGTGAAACGGAGACAGAAGATCCTGGTCAACAGCTCGAGGCCATGGTACCGCCAGTATCGTACACTTCACACGGTAAACAGCCGTCTCGACCAGCTTCGAACTCGTCCTCTATGTCTGCAAAGGAGCTGGCGCGGATGTTCCTGAGTCGCCAGACCATCGACGACCGTATTCGCTACGAGAGTGAATGCGGCGTTCAAGTACTAGCGGCCGATGAAGCAGGGTTCGTCACGCGGTGGAGCTTACAGCGCAGTCGGGGACCAGATCTTACCTTTATCACGCTCGGCGAAGATGGTTCCTATACAGTCGAAGATAACGCGCAACAAGCTAGTTCGGTGCGTCCACCAACTCGAAGGTCCCGAACTGCAGCTTCTGGAGCCGAGGCGGCGGCGTTCCAGCACGAAGAAACAACCATCAGCTTTGATACAGTAGCAGCACTGCATGAACACGCCTGCAAGGAATCCTCGAGGCACCAGCAGTCAGACTCCAGCAATCTGTCCGCTCTTGAGATCTGCTCCGCTCTGGGCCACTGGAAGGCACACTCGGGAGCGGTATTGTCTCTTGAAGTAGCTACAGATCCATATGCAGCACTCACATCTTCGGTAAGCGGTCAGATCAAGATTTGGAGCGTAGGCGGCCATCTACTGGGTGTCCTCGACCACTTCGCCACGCGACGAGCCCCACTCGAGCATCCCTGGAGCTTCCCCGTGGACATGGAAGCTCGCAGACTCCAGAAGGAAGAGGAAGCGCAGGAGTTCCTGCACAAACCGCACGATTCGTACTGGAAGAAATCACTCAAACCGCGCGAGTCGGTGCTCCAGCAGCGATTATCGCTCACGGAGCGAGACTTGTCCTTCAGTCACGAGCCCCTGAAGATGCGAAAGCAACGCGGCCACGCTCGACAGTCTGACGTCGGGCGTGCTGTGCGTCACTACATCTTGGCACAAGTCACAGGCGCAAAGAGCGCTGCAAAGCGTCAACGAGTGCAGGTAACGGCGCCAAATCCAGACAGGAAGGCCATGAACCAGGACTCGGAGTCCCTACGTACGTGATTCAGTCGAGTAGGACGGGGTCTGCTGTCTTTGAGTCCGTCAGGAAGTCCAGGAACTCACGTGGTTGCGTTCTGGTTGTGCTGTAGACACTGTCTTGAAGGATCTGGAGCAGTTCCAGTTGCAGACGGACGGGAGTTCAGACTATTCTAGTGGTCGAATGGAAGGTGGAGATGTGCGTAGCAAGAGGTACACCATGGTGACGCTGGCTGATATCAAAAACACGCTTATCCGTCCACGAACGACCAACAGCGTCCACTGCGATCTGCCAAGGCCGCACGGAGCTATCGCTACCGCTGGAGATAGCACTGTTGGACAAAACAGCGCCAAGAAGCGAACGCTGCAGAACTGCAAGTCTCTACCAGCGATCTCGCGGTTGGGCGTGGAGGCTGTCAAGTGCAAGGAGCTGGTGGTTTCATCCACCCCTGCTATGTCTACGTCATCCGCTGCGAACCAGGCCGAGTTGGCTGAGTATCTAGCAGAAGCTACGCGCTCCAACCAAGAGAAAGATCCAGCTAGAGCTGGCTCTGCTTCCGACACTGGGAATGGGGGTGAGAGGCGTCGGACACAGAGAGAAGAGCGACCTCGGACACGTGAGGCTGGCGACGGCGTGCTGCGCTACCACGTCAAACTGGCACATACGTGGCAGCAGTATCAACACAGTGAGAGACTCGGGTGGGCAAGATTGCGCTGAAGGACAGGCGGGCAAATGGGCCTGGAATCTCAGGATGCTTTCTTGCGATTTCATCTGGGCGTTTCTGTGCTCGTTTGGCGGCTGAAAGCTCGTGCGTGACGCTTTCCGGCTGGGTTTGGTAAATCATAACTTACATTCAAGACATTTTCGATAGAGGTGCATGTCTGCTGTCTGCTATTTGCTCTGCTCTGCTCTGCTGGGCTGTGTTGTGTTGTGTTGCTACTGCGTACGTCTCGCCTGCTTCATGGGATCCCGGGATTCTTTCTTGCGACTTTATCTGGGCATTTCTGTGCTCGTCTGGCGGCCAAACCTCGTGCGTGGAGCTTTCCAGCTGAATTTGTGGACGGAATTGAGATGACTTGGACGTCCTGGAGACGAGATAAAGGAGTCACGGGGGGATACTACCCACCCGAGGTCTAATAAATGACTGTCAATCACGAGATCGACAGCGACACGGATGACCGACCACCGGGAAGACGCCCACAGCGCTCAACGCATATGGTTCATGACAGCACGCAGACCGTACATGAGTCCAGCTTGCTTGCGCGCTTCAGCCACAATGAGGATCACGTGGCACTTCTCCGAGGCACTGAGCGTGCGGTCGAAGTGTGCGAAGTCTTCCTGCCGCACCTTCCAGGGCGTGCAGGCCACTTTCTTGAGGAAAATCTTGGTGGGACGGTTCAGATACGTGTTTACCTGTCGGTAGTCATAGTCGTCGTGGCAGATGCCAAAGATGCGGTGCACGTAGTACCACACGGCGTCACGGTACGGACTCGTGTCCACACATTCCTCCTTCTGCGCGCCGTAGAAGTCGTAGGTGAGCTTGCCAGCTAGGTTGAATAGGTCTTCCAGGATCTGACCGGCCTCGCCCGGAAAGTAGCGCTTCACGAGCGAGAAGCAGTGCTCGTCCCAGCTAAAGTCCTCCGTGTGCAACACCTCGTATTCCTCCGAGCGCACGTCAAAGTCCGCATATCGAATGACTGAGCCGCCACAGAAGCGCCAGAGCGTGTCTTTCCGGCGGTTGGCTGTCGTGGCGTGGATGCCAAAGTCCGCCTCGTCCTCCACCACCTCAAAGCCCTCATCTGGGTTGAACTCCTCTTCCTCTTCGTCCTGTGCGTCCTCCTGCGCGTCACCGTCCGCCTCCTCTTCCTCGTCAGCCGTGTCGCTGTCCAGCCCGCTGTTCTTCTTTAACCGCTTCAGGAGCATCCCGTCGTCGCGTTCAATCGCCGCCAGGTCCACACTGCTACTGCAGCTACTGGCGCCGTCCCGCGCGTTGTCTTCGTCAACATCTCCAGCATCCTCCTCCGTGCTGTCATTGGGCAGGTCATCCTCCTGAACGTCTTCTTGCTGCTGCAGCTCCTGTCTCCGTTGGATGAGCGCCGCGGAGGACGACTCGGCGTCCGCGACCGCCACAGCATAGCCGAACTCGCCAAAGACGCCCAGATCCACTTCTTCCGCACAGCCTACACCCAGCGCGATGCTGGCCATGGAGTGCGCCTGACAGAGCACGATGATGGCGTGCACGAGCTCCGAGACGGACCATGAGTCGTCCTGATCCGAGCGCAGTAGTTCAGCCACGTGGTCAGCCGTGAGCAGCCATGGGCGGTGCGCCAGTAACGAGCTCAGCTCATGCAGACGGAAGAGCTTGGGAGGCACGTAGTCTAGTCCCTTGATCCACTCGCCGTCGCCGCCGTTCACAATGAAGTAGTACTGCTGCAAGTCCGCCAGATAGTGACACCGCAGCTCAGCTGCAGCCATGACAGCGATGTAGCTACGCCACTGCAGCGGCAACGTGCCGTCGCTCTGCATGATGGTGGCCACGCTGCGGTCAAAGAGCGCCAAGTAGCTCTTGTGCCACGCCAAGATCTGCACAAAATGCGTCACACGACCCGTGCGCAGGAACGACTCGCGGAAGAGCGCCACCAGCTCTTCATCCTCATTTTCCACCAGACGCTCCACGGGTTCCTCGCTGGCCTCACCTTCCGGTTCGTCACCGTCATTGACGCCATCGCCGTTGCCATTGCCAAAAAAGTACGACACGCGCTCCTGACGCGTACGTAAATCGCCGCTCTCGGGGAACTTCTGCTCCACCACTTCTACGAGCTGAGCGAAGGCTTCACGGATGGCTGGGAAGGGTGCGTCCAGTGCTAGGCGGAGTACCGTGGGGTAGTAGTCCGTAAGCAGCGCCGCGTCGTCCTGCGCGATGAGCTCCTCGAGTTCGGCCGTGACGCGCGCCAGCATCTGCTGCTGCACGTCGGCGTCCGACACTAGCAGGCGCCGGAAGAACACGTCCTTCTTCACGCCCACGCGGCGCGCCGCCTCGGCGAACGACAGTCTACGAGTCTCTGGCCGCTGCATTTCACGCCAGCAATCGAGAAGACAAGAATGGACGAGGTGGAAGAAGGCCCCAGGGAGTGAATTGCGTCGAGCAGTTGGCGCGAGAGGGAGCGGAGGACGGAGAAGGAGTCTGTGTGGGGTTGAAGCGCGGTCTCTGGCCGCGCGGCGTGCTGGGGGGCGCTGTGTACGCGTGCGTGGAGGCTCGCTTGGTGTGCTTGCGCTTGCGCTTGCTGTCTTGTGCGAGCTGCTTCGTCGCCTCTGCCTCAACTTCCGGAATGGACACACCAGAGCCCAACTCAGCGGATCGGAGTACCGTGCGCAGCCTAATACGGGTGCGCGAGGGAGGGAATTCAACCAATGGGAAGCGGGGGATGGGGCCTCGAGCGTGTTTTCCGCCAATGCGCGTGCGCTAACGCCCTTCGGAAAATGGGGCCAGCCGCGCAGACATGACGAGGCAACAATCGCCTGCCTGTCTGTCAGGAGGCCAGCGCAGTGAGAGAGAGGCGAGGCGGCGAGCAATAGTACGAGACCGGCTTCATCACGCCGAGCATGGCGGCGGGCCTGGGCGACGACGAACGCCCACCCTCCTATAAATAGAGCTGCGCCGCCGGAGTAGGAATTAGCACCTAATGCCTTGTCTTATTAATTGGTCACTTCGCCGCCAAGACTTTATTTGTCGGGCGAGTTGGCTAATTGCCTCCGCCGGCCAGCTTTGTGCCCCGGGCCCGCTTTTGCCACAGAATTTTCTGTTGGCCCTGACATCGCAGGTTTTGACTTGGTCTCAGTATGAGCGGTCCTCGAGCGAGATGGGTTCCTCGTGCCCATCACCTGGCGCCTCGATAAATTCACCCCGGTTTAAGCAGGCATACCGCTTTTTTGTTTTGGGTCGATGTGTGCGAGCAGGCTTGCACCAAAGTAGGCGTCTCCGGCCACGCGGACTCCAGGAGCCCGAGTGAGCAGGCCTCCGCTCTTCAGGTAGACGCTGCGCGCGGCGTTCGCGGAGTGGTCGCGCGTCAGGCTGCAGTGCGAGCACGAGAAGTCCTTCTCGCTGGCAATGCTGCGGCCGAGTCTCCCGCAGCACGAGCATGTCTTTATCATGCCGGCCTCTTCCCACTGGAACCACGACTTGTCCTTGACCCGCCTAGAGCGAGCGGAGCACTCCTAGTCTTGAGCGGACGGGATCCATGTCTCTTTTGCGCGATCGCCGACCGACCGCTCTCACCACACTGGCCGATCTCCAGTCGAGAGAAGAGCTTGGGAATGAGTGAGGGGTGGCGCGAGGAGGTCTTGTCGTGCGCTTGCGGGTGGAGGCACGGGAATGGATCGGTAGCGACCGTGCAAGTAGGGAGCTAGCTACGAGGAACCTGGAAGCTCTACCAGCAAGGGAATTGGAACTGGTAGATTTGGTAACAACCAAGCGCTCCCTTCGCCTTCGATCCACTTCGCTTAGGTACGATTCCCGCTGGGATGCTCCATACTGGGAACCAGTCAAGCCCCGAGATCAAGCCCGCGCTTCACACGGAACTGCAATGAGTGCCAATCGCGCACTGACGAAAAGGCGGCCCTGCAACGGCCGCCAGCCCGTGAAGAATCTGCGGCGTGCAACCGACGAAAGTCACGCAGCCCTCGGCCCAATCTGCATGCGATCGTGCGCTCACCGGTGTCCGCGCGCAGGCAGGAGGCGGGGCCGAGCAAGCTGCGCACTTCGGCTGCAGGTATTTTGGTCTCAAGAAGGGAGAGGCAACTGCGTGTTTGGGCGCAGACGGGGCGGAACGGCAGGGGATCTGCGCAGTGAGGTCGTCGAAAGTGCTGCGAGCCCACGCATATAGCCGAAGCAGGAACTCCAGATTCTTGACCTGCGGACGCACCAAACCGTTTTCCGCTTGATTGTAGTAGGGCACGTCGCTCTTTGCTTAAACGTGATTTGGCACACGCACGCCATCGGTCTCCCAAGTGGCTTAACTCCTCGCTATCTAGAGCAAAGTCTTCCCACCACCACACCACGACCGCCGCACCGGACCTGACTTGCTGGGGCAGGACTCGTATCATGAGTAGGTCGACCGCGTCCAAGGCGAGTTTGCCTCTGTGGACGTCGCCGTTGTCAAGAAGCTTACGACGCTGATAAGTGCGTTGCGCGCAGCGACTGGACTGGAGCAGAGCAGACGTATTTGGCGAGCACAGAGCTTGTGCCAGTCAGGTTAGGAGTCGAAGGTAGCGTGCATGTAGTCGGGCATGATAGGTGGTGTTGTCAATACTAGGTCGATATGTGGGGTTATCAAGAGGCAGTGACTATGCAGTAGGTATCCGCCGTGAGTGCACCGATCTCCCTTCCCTTTAGAATCCTCATACTCCTACTTGAGTGTCCAGGTGACACTGCTAACGACCTGTTCGGCCAGTCTGAAGAGAGTCAGGTTTTCGACCGAGGGAGTGGACAAACTATGAGCACACGCTCTTGTAAAGCTTTACTCCCACACGGCAGCTATCACTTCTACCACAACTACGCTGTCCTTGGCCTAACGCAGCAGGTCTGCTGCTTCGCATTCGCACGTACACACGACCCGGACGTCGTCGGCGACCTTGGCGCAAGTGGTCCTGAATCCAGATCTCGCTCCCAACACATGGCTACATCTCATTAAGTACGATTTCGGATCGCGTCTCTTCGAGTCCATCGTCGCTCTTCGCAGTCGGCAAGCACTAAGCACCACCACCAGCGCGTCATGGTAAGTCCCTGCACCTTGCTCGCTCGCTCCGCGTGGGCGAGTCTCTCGTCTCTGCTTCTCCTGACCGATAGCTCGCTTCCGATATCTCTAGGGGCCCAAGAAGAAGGGCAAGGCTCCCAAGAAGACCAAGGAGGAGCTTGAGGAAGAGCGAAGGCTCCAGGAGGAAGAAGAAGCCCGTCTGCGTGCCGAAGAGGAGAAGCGCGTCGAGGAAGAGCGTGTGCGGCGCGAGCTGGAGGCAGCGCGACGGCGTGAAGAGGACGCCAAGAGCCGCGCCGCTGAGCTGGAGCGGCTCGCACAGGAGAACAGCGACGCCAAGCACGAGCTGGAGGCCAAGGCCGAGCGGCTCGCCGAGCTGCTGCGCACCCAGAAGGAGATCAAGGACTGGGCCAACTATCTGGCCTGTGAGCCACGGCCAGATGCACAGGTGGAAGGCGACATGAACTCTTTCCTCAACTCGTGGCAGCTGGACACGGAAGCGTTGGAACTCGAGCTTCCAGCCGTCACGGCCGCTTGTGAAAGTGCTACTGAAGTCATGGAGGACTTGACTTTCGTAGCTGCTAATGCACGCGCCACGAACGACGATCCACTCCATGCTCAGTGCGCTTGGTTCATCACGCGTCTACAAGAGCTCGTGAGTGAGAAAGCAGACCTGGCCACAGCCCACGTGCTGCAATTCGCTGACGAATACGCCGATGCGGCAGCTAACACCACTCCTACAACACCCGCAGCGTCTGGTGTTGGCAGCACCAACGCGAACGCTACTCGCGGCGAAGTGAAGCTCGCTAGTAAGTCACCGAGCAGCGGCTGGGTGCAGCTCGGACTCTGGGTGAACTTACTGGCCAAAGGTTCGTCGCGTAACAAGCGTGTCGAGTTCTCCGAGCTGGGGGTGAGTGTGGACTTGCCCAAAGCCGTCATCACGCAGTCGCTAGCGCTCCGGGTTACACGCTGGCCCTTTGATGCCTTCTCCACGTCCGTAACGGAGAGTTCCGGCTGTTCTGACGTAGCGTTGGGCGGTGTCTTTTCCCTGGAACTGCTGGCTGTACCTGCACCGCCCAAACGTGCTCGTGGCTGGATCATGCGTGAAGTACCCGACGCTCATGAACAGCTCAAGCGTCTGCACTACCCTCTAGATGGCATGGTGGTCTCAGCAGCGCTGCCTATCAAAGCCAGTCTTTCATTGCCACGCGACGTACTGTTCGCACCTACACCACTGGGTGGTGGTAGTGCTCAGGACGGCGTACCTCGTGTGGGCTGGTGGGACGCCACGCACTCACGCTGGGAAGAAGACGGCGTGACGGACGTGGTGTACACCCCTGAGACCAACAGTGTGAGCTTCAGCACCCTGCGACTCACGCATTTGGCGTTACTGGCGCGTCGCAACCGCAATTTCCACAAGCGCTCGTGGCGTCTACGCATGGATACTACCAGCGGCGTGGCTGCCAATGCGAGTGACACCGACGGTAGCTCTAATGGCAGTGCTACAGTCGCGGGTCATGGCGGGATGAGTGCCCAGCTCACACTGAGCACAGCACTGTTCCCGCGTGTGCAGCTGGAGATCACTCCGCAAGGTGCGAGGCTCGTGGCGCCAGCACTGCCACAGCTCGAAGCCTTACGACGTGATGCACTCCCGCCTGGAGAACTGCTCACGAGACTTGCACGCGCCGGTATCGACCTCTGTCCACCACCAGAGCCTGAGCAAATCACGCCAGAAGCTGGTGAAGCGATCGACGCTCCACGTAAGACGCACTTGGGCTTCGTGCCCAAGCTCAAGTCACTGGAAGACCGCGTGATTGACGAGATCGCCAGTGTCGTCGCGGCGTACGAGATCACGGACGGCAATGGAGATGCTGAGTGGGGACGCGGAACTGGAGCTGCAGCCACGCGCTGGCCCAGCGCGCTGGGCAACTCCAAGCAAATCGTCTTCTCGGTGAAGGAGATGGCGTGGCCATACATCTCGGCATCTATGGTGGACAGCAACGGCGTCGAAGCAGATGTAGAGCTTCAACAGCGAGAAGCACGGAGCGACGAGCAGATGGAAGACGAAGGGGTGAACAGCGCCACAGGTGCAGCCAGTGTGTTAGTGCTGGCGGAGGTGGACGAAGAAGCCGCTGGTGGTTGCGTCAAGTTCCGTCTGGACCGACAGACAGGCGACGAGCAGAACGGAGAGGATATGGAGGAGGAAAATGTGTATGATACACATGTGCATCTACGTCGCGCACTGGAGGAAATCTCGTCGCCTGATGCCCGCGACCGCATGGACAACTCGCACGTGCTGTTTGAGCTCATGCTGCAGAAGACACTGCGGCTGTTGCGACTGCTGAGCTACTCGCAGCCGCCCACGCTCTTCTCCGCAGGGCAGGAGACTGCGAACGACACCAAGGAAAGCAAAGAGACAACGGAGGACACTTCTGCGGCTGCTTCAACGGCAGACTCGCCTGTGATTACAGAGGATAGCACCGTCGCGCCACCAGTGGAGGAGTCGCAAGAGACTGCTGCTTCAATTACTGCTTCTGCTGCTGCAGACCCGGACGCAACCGTCGAAGGTGCCAAGGAAGGCGAAGTTGCTGCAGACTAACACCACAAACAGGGAGTTCACGAGGGGTTTCCTTATATATTGATGTTGATAGTTATCATGAAGACAGGACCCCGCTTAAAGCTGGAGCTGCTTAGCGGCTGATTGCCTAGGCGAAGCGCGACGGAAGGCCCAGATGCGTCACGAACTCCGTGTAGCCGCCAATGTACTTGCCGTCCATAAAGATCTGCGGCACCGTCTTCACGGGCTGGCCCACAATCTGTTGCAGTGACCGGATGGACACGTCCTTCGGCACGCTCACCTCGTCAAAGCTCCACTCGCGCTCGCGCATGACGTCCTTGGCTGCCAGACAGAACTTGCACGTGGGCTTGGTAAAGACCGTAAGTCCCTTAGTGCGCTTTGTGAGCGCCAGCAGCTCCTGGTCGTGCTCTGACAGCGTCGGATCCTCGCCCAAGTCTCCCAGCGGCTTGATGTCGTCCAGTGTCATGTCTTCCATATTGACATGCAGTCCACACTCCTGTTCCTTGCCGTGGAAGCGGCTAGCACGTTCATTGCCAGCGTCTTCCGCTGTCACAGGACGACTGGAGTGTGCGTCGCCTACGCTCTCGTAGCCCTGTGCCTTGAGTGGGTGGTACGGCAGCGAATTCTGAGCCATGTATTCTTCCACGTCCTGCTTGGTCCACTTGAGAATAGGACAAATCTTGAGTCGCCCGTCGTAGACGTTCACCGTGCGCATGTTGTTCTGACGGTGTGCAGTCTGATCTGCACGCACGCCGGCCAAAAGCACGGCGGCGTCCAGCTCCCGCATGGCGCGCTGCATGGGCTCCACCTTGCGCATGAAGCCGTACTGCCGATGCGCCTCGGGCGTCTCCACCTCGTAGAGCTTACCGTACAGCGCTTCCATGCGCGCCGGCGTGATTGGCGATTGGTACACGCGCAAATCCAGGTCCAGTTGCTTGGTGAGTCGCGCCACGAAGTGATACGTCTCCGGCGGCAAGTAGCCCGTGTCCACCCAGACCACCGGGATGTCCTTGCTCACGCCGCGCGCGAGGTTGAGCATGACGGCTGACTGGATGCCGAAGCTCGAGCTCAGTACCGTGCGCGCGCCGAAGGTGTCGAAGCACCACTGCACGATCTCTGCGGCGCTCTTGCCTTGCAGCTGCGTATTCAGCGCGTCCGCGTACGCCTCCAGCGAGTCGTACTGCTTGTTGTCAAAGATTGGCGCCATGGCGTGGTGTCTTGAGATGCTGTTGCGGATGCTGTGGTGTCTGTGCGTGCTGCCTTGCCACGTTGCTCTGGCGGGTGCAGTCAAATAGCGAAATGGCATGCGGCGCGTTGCTCCAAGGCGCCTCGCGGCCAGCATCACGCCACTTGGGCGGCACTTCCGGACTCCATTTGCTTGGCTCGGCTTGCTCGGCGGACCAATGCGACGGCCCAAAGGCGATGACGTCCGCCAAAAGGCGCAGCGGGTAGGGCTGTGGGAGTTTGAGAGGACGGTATTGGCCGAAAGTGAGGCGCGACGGAGAGGAGAGAGTGCCACGAGTGGAGGAAATGCAGCTGGGGTGTGATATGTGGCCAATGGGAGAGGCGAGAGTCGACCTGTCACTCTTTGCTGGGCGGAAGAGCAGCAGTACTTTCCGGTATGACGCAATCTTGATTTGCCGCTAGTCTGTCTATCACTTCCTGATAGGCCAATGAGAACGGACATCCGGAATGAATGCACTTCATTTATCAAGCTGACTCGTGAAAGGTGGCTCCAGCCAAAGACAATCGCAGCAGCAAGGAAGCGTCCTCATGGGAAGGCGACGCCCCGTGCTGCGGCAGGTCCCAACCAAGCCCGTGGACATCATCGACCTCGCCAGCGACTCGGAATCAGCAGAGGAGGAGACCAACTCCAATGTCCTCCCTGCCGCGCCCGTGCCCACTACTGCTCCGTCAAAGCATGTGCATGGCAAGGCAAGCGCCAAAGCGGGTGGCAAAAAGGAGTTGGAGGCGGATCGCGCGAGTGACCTGGACTCGGAGGTGAAGGATGCCTTTAGCGTTGTCATTGCTGCAGATGAAAGGCCTCCGCCGGGCGGCGCGCCCGCAGCGACCACTGCCCAGACAAAGCAGGCAAATGGCAAGCCCAGCATCAAAGCGGACGTCGGTGATGTTAGTGACTCTGTAGCGACTGGACTTCCTCACGCTCCCGGCGTCTTCCACCTGTACCAAGACGGACTGACGCCCGACCAAGTACTGCAGCTGTGCTACATGCGGCGTAGGGTGCGTGAACCAGCCGCGAAGAATCGCTGTACACGAGGACTGCACAGGCCGCTCACTGGTTGCGCACTGTTGTCTGCAGGCTCCGCGATCGGTACGACGCGAGCGCATGCGCATTGAAGACGAGTTCGTACTGCCGCGCCCGACGCTCAAGATCTCAGACGTGCTGCCACCTGTGGACATCCCGCTGCAGCAGCTCGTAGCGAGTGCAACAATGTCTTCGTCCGTGGAATCTGCGAGTAGCACAGCGGCAACCCCGAATCGCACGGATCGCACGGTCGAGCAAGCGCGGGAAAGCGCGCAGAAACACTTCCTGTCGCCACGCGAGGCAGATGTAGGCGACGTGCGCTTGTGGGCCTTCCTAAGCGATTACGACTGGACCGACGTGTACCAGCGAGTGCAGAGTTCAGCGCAGCAGTGTGAGCCGCTACCTTCCCTTGCCGATATGTGCTGGTTGCTTCAAGAGTGCCATAGCGACGCGCTTGTCCACTTTGTCTGGGAGCAACTCCTAATTCCGCTACTGCGGCGCGAGGTGCGAGTCCAGGCCGACGGTGTGTCTGGCTTCGCGCGTGGTCCAACAGCAATAGAAGCCGATCCATCTCAAACGCCAGCCGCACGAGCACACACACTTTACACAGCTCAGCACTTGCTAGAGCTGCTCATCAGCCACCAGTCATTCGCGTCGCTGGCACCCAAGGACTTCCGTGCCAAAGTACGCGCGCGAAACCTACGGCAGGTGGACGAGACCTTCGGCGCGCAGATGGAGTTGGCGCTCGTGGCGCTCTTCCGGAGACAGCGCGACGCGAAACAGCCATGAAGCTGCCATACTCCCGTAGCTTCTGTTGACGACGTCTTCTTCTGTGCTAATCGAGTGTGCAATACCAAGGTTTCCCTTACCATCACTCTTGACTCCCAAGATCGATGTTGCCGCGCTGGAGTCCGCACTCCGAGTCCGCACTCCGAGTCCGCATTCCGCAACGCGTGCCACAAGACAGAGAGAAGAGCAAGGCAGAAGGCGGTGGGAGCGCGGGAATATGGACTGTTCCAGCACGTCCGACGCCAAGAAAGGGAGCATGGGCTTCCTCGGTCAAGAACGCGGCGTTGCGGTGATCGAGACTACGCCCGTGAAGCCCATTGCTGGGGCAGACTCGATGCCGCTTGCGAAGCCCAAGTTGAAGCCGATCACAAGCTTTAGGCTCAAGCCTGCTCCGATGAGATCTAAAGGTTGGACGTAGTTGGTGAGGTGGTTTTACACGGAGAGTGGGGCTAGATTTGACGAGTGGAAATACGCTTGGCTGTGCTACAGATTCTAGATTGCCATCGATGCCAAGAACCCCGATCTTGCAAGTGGCAAGCGAACGTAACTCAAAGGAAAAGGCTGGTACGAAGCTTCACAAGTGTCTGCATCTGCATTCAAACCAGTGATCACTGATGTGCCCTATGCTCTTCTGAGCAAACCTCGATCGCAGTAGTGTGCACGAAAAGAAAAGCGAAGGCACCCTTCCTGCAAGTGGCGAGTGCAGACGCGATGAAGTCGGTGAAAGGTAACTGGCGCAGCTACATGCTTTCCTAGCTTTCTTGGTGCATGCACATGAAACACGTGACGATGTCGTGTATGCAGCCTCTGGAAACCCAAAACAGCTTGGCGTAAAATGCGCTATGCTTTTTCCTCGGAAGCGCAGAGCAACAGACACACCGAAAACTCTCGCTAGTTTCTGCGTCGCGCCATTTGGATCGAAGGCCAAGGCTCCCAAGTTGTCAGTGGGTGACTCGGTGACGAAGAAGGCACCATTTTCGATTCTGAGTGGGAAGTCGCCCAAGGTCAAAAGCGTCGCTGGTGGAGTACTCGAGAAGAGCAAAGTCCTGAAGACAGACATCCCGACAAAGAATGGAAAGCTACCGATCACATCGTCGAAGAGCGGAGAATATCTCCAATTTTCCGTGCGTCCATTTACCAAAGTTGTGGTTCCATCGAAGAGCAAGACGGCAGAGCCACTATTCCAGAAGCGCCGGCCCGCCACCTCTAGCAACGACGGGTACAGCAAGTCGCCAGCAATCACGACTGCGTTCTCCTTCATGCAACCGCAGAAACTGAAGACTGTCAGCAAGCAAGCAACGAGGGCAAAGAGCAGCGACTTCAATGCCGTAGGGGCTCGTGCTTCTCTTGGGCGTGTGCAAGGGTTTAGCAAGCGTGTATCTGGACACGAAAGCTCATCGCTGGTGAAGCGTGCATCGACGACCGATCCGACAGCAGAAGTGGC